>PVIH01010451.1:13041-75330 GCA_004025045.1 Sigmodon hispidus | reverse complement strand
ACCTTGAATAAGGATATATAGGGAAAGCTGAACACAAAGAAAATATATGTGTAGCAATCTTATTTGTATTTCTACCCTTGATAAGCCATGCTTATGATTCTTATCCTCTGTATAGTTATTGTTAACTCTTCTGCATTTTAAATTCTTTTTACTGTTTTTTTTTTTGATAAATACAAAATAAAGAAGGAAGAAAAAAAATAAGAATGAGTATAGGCTTCACAAAGGGAGACCACTGGAGCAAATGTGTTTAGTATTGAAAACTGAAACTTTTAGAGGTAGGTATACCCAAAGATAGATTGTTTTCAGAGAAAAAGACCTAGAATGATTGTTTTGTGTTTTATTTATTATTTATAGGTTTTGTGAATGTCTTCTAACATCAGAGATTCAAGCATGCATAACAATTTAAAAAATGATTAAGGTTTTTCGAAGAAAGAGCTTCTCTTTAATATTAACTTGTAATTAAGAGACACTCCATCACATTTCTAGACATCAATAGGAAACAATCAATGTAGCCTGCAAAAAGTTAGGCTGTCCTCTTGCCCAACTTGAAGTCCTTCACATCACTTTGTCTTGCCTTTGGAACAGTACTTCAATCAAACTTTACTAGCTCTTAACAGAAAGGCAGCTAAACCAGAATCCTTGCCATGCAAATACTGATTTAATTAACACTTACAACCTGTGTTGATGTGAAACCTTAAGTGTTAATTAAACCTCTGTTTACATAGCAAGCAGTGTGTAGTCCTCCAATTTCCTGTAGAATACCAGGGAGCTTATTTTAAACTCCATTAATCCAATGCATAGTAAAATAATAGGATGCTTTCTTTAATTTCCAGGAAAAAGTTCTAAATTATAGAATACAGCACAAACCAGTTTTTTTATGTTAAGAATATCATTGCTTCTGCTAAATCCTATATTCTCATTTTAACAGTTTTTCTTAGTAGCATTTAAGGCACTACATGATAACTAGAAAAGCTCTTATATAATAATAACCTCTCAATAAAATAGTGAAGAATTTTATTAAAAGAAAATTTCTTTTATAAAATTACAAATATACATCTAAAATTTTACTTATATCTTCTGACAGTATTTTTTATTGCTAATTTTTACTTTTTATGATTAGGGTTATCAATGGCAATAATAAAATATATAGTCATGTGTCAACAACTGTAAGCAAAGAATTACTTAAGAACAGAAGTCAAAGACTATGCTTCCAGGGAAATAATATTGAGTCACTATTAATGTAACATTGTGGATAATAATCTTTTCAGTGCTGCTACTTGGATGAATTGTAATGATAATTTTTTAATCTCATTAACCACTACAGTCCTACATCGCCTTTGCTCATATGCTTATTTTTAAAATTAATGTCTACTATGCTTACCACAATATTTTAAAGTTCATTGTTGGAATGTGAGACATATCTGATGTTTTGTTCTTGATACTTGGCATAGAAGTGATTATGGAATGGTTGTAAATGTATATAGAAATATCATTATAATAAATAATTTATAAACAAATATATATGTATATGTATATATATATGAATTACGCGCCACGTGATCCTGATGGTTGTTTTATACCATAAGAAAAGTCATGTCACTCTTGCATATTTTTTATTTAAAAATAAGCATGATATAATACTCTAGAAAAGCTTATATAAGCCTTTGCTGCTTTTTATATTAACTTTTATTTTCATGCTTATCTAGTTTTGGAAAAAATTGGCCGAAAACTGAATGATAATCCAATATTCTTGAATTAAACAATTTACCTTTTCCATGGGTTACATCAACTGTCCATGTACAATTCAGAGAGTTTGGATAAAATTCTGGGTAACCAGGTGATAAGATTGTCCCACTAGGTCCTCTCACATCTCCTCCACATAACGCTGAAAATAGAAACAGAAAATTATAATCAGTCCCCATTGGAGAGGCAGAAGCTGAACAAATCGCTTATCTCCTCTCTTGAAACAGGATATGTCCCATTATGTTTGTCTAATCAACTTCCTAGTAATAAGAGAAGTGTGGAAAGATCTCTTTCAAATACAGCAAAATCCTCTCATCCATTGCAGCATAAGGAAGAAAAATGCATTAATAGACTCTGAGAATTATGACTGGCCCCAAGAGAACATAATGCAGGATTACACATTTGAATTTGAAGTATATCCTTACTCTCTTCCAATTATAAGCAACATTTGCATAAATTGATGGTCAATTAAACATGAGAAATTAATTGTTTAGCAGCTTCTCTTATTAAACACTAAGAAATGAGTTAATTGTATAAAATTGTTTTCTGTAGATTCCTGAAGGAATATGTGTCACACATTGTGGGATTCATTTTAAAGCAGTGAAGTAAGCTGAGAAAGCTTTGAAATCTTCTTTGTATCCATGTTTCACAGAAATATGAATATGTTAAACAAAGAAGGATTTTTGTAGGGACACAGAAATCACAGCTATCTTAGTGGTATAGTTTGTAAGCAATATCTCAGAAAAATCAAGGCAAATAAATGTTTATGATCTGTCATTGATTAAATTAACTGAGTCAATATTGATGTAGTTGGAAGAAAATGTTTACATCTTCTACCATATAAAATTCATCAATTGCTACAGTGTATATTAAAATCAACAGTTAATTTCATCAATGCTAAGAATTAAAAGAGATCAATAATAGATGTAATCAGGGATCTATTCTACATTGGAAAGGACAACTGACTTGAATATAGACAGGCCAGTCACAACCAAAAACACAATATGCTCCATCTCTCCTTTATTTCAAGGCCAGTTTCCTCAAGATTGTAGAAAATTCAGTGAGCTTTATCTTGTATCTTTTCATGATCACTCAATTATTTCCAAGTATTACTGATGCTACTGGGAAGATGCAAGGTAAGCTGTCTGATCCCCAACTTCTCTTAACTGGAAATGCTGAGCCAGCAATCCCCAGGAGTTTTTAAATATAAAGGCTTGGATTTACACAGTTATTGAATTTTTAAATACATATATGTGTTTTGTCCATACACACAAATATACACACACACATACATCTATATGTCACATATGTGCATATGTATTGACCCAGGTGTTTATGGAGTCATATTAACAAGTGATCTTCTGGAAACAAAGTACATACTTCCAAACATGGATATTTATTTTTATCAGCTCATTATAAAATCTTGCATGGATTGGAAGGTTATAATAGTACTTAGGGCATGCTCAGTCTATAATTGCTTTATTACTAAATTTCTCACTTTTCTCTTGATGTTTTAGAATCCTGAACTGTGCTTCTCTTGGTCATTTAACTATGTGCATCAATCCAACTATGTGTTTCTGATAAGGTGAAATATTTTTTATTTCTCTCTTTCTTAGTGATTTCCTTTTCTGTGCTTGTCTTTCTGTTTATAAGAAAATGTGCACATATGTGTGAGGGTTTCCAAATGGGTGGATGCATGTGTGCATGTAAGTGAGTTTTCATGTGTGTGTTCTATGTGGAGGCCTAGAGATGAAGTCATGTGTCTTCCAACACTGTTATCTCATCTGATATTAGAGCTCTTCAGTTTTCTCTACTTTGGCTTGGCAGCTTTCTTGGGAATCATCTGGGTCTTTCTCTCAATTGCTAGAATTACAGGCAGAGTCATTACTGCCAGGCTTTTACCTGGTTTCTGGGAATCTGAACTTTGGAAAGCACTTTATCTATCAAACCACCTTCTGAGACCTCAGGACTTTGAATTATTTTCTTGGATTACATTCCATGTCTATGTATTCCTCCATTCAAAAAAAGCTAAACAAATCATAACCAATAAAACATTTTATTACTGTATTTAGTAAGATGTAGTCAATAAAAATAATTTCCTGGATCAAACCTATTTTTCTTTTTGACAGAATGTGAATTCTGAAAAATACTTCTTGGTTAAAAATGACAACAAAACTTTGAAGAATGATATAAAGACTTTAGAAATACAGGAAGTGAGCTGGAATGTGGTTAGTTTGTAGTACTCCATCCTTTATCATGTGTTTTCAAAGATGTTACTTAAGAAGCTACGGTGATGATATAGGCCTGAGTGTCAAGTACTCTCATAGGTAAGACAGATGGATTACATGTGATCTCTATTTTGAAGTCATACTGAACTTCAAATTTTTATTTTCCAACTGCTTTGTAAGTTATTAAGACAGTTTTTCATCACCACCAGCAGCCTTCTCATCTGCATCCACATAAGAGTTTTCATTTTCCTAAGTGGAAATGGTTTACATTGCATGTGTCTTGAATTTTTTTCTTCATAAAATTACCTTTTATAAAAGCTTGACTAGCATGTGAATTGTTAAAATTCACATTGATACATCTTAATTTTTATATAAGAAACTTGTGTGGGTTGGACAAATCTTAATAGGAGCTAATTCATAAATAAATTTCTCATACTATTTGTCAATCAGAAACCTGATCCTTCTATTAGATAGAACAAATATGTAATAGAAGATTAGAATAAACTGTCATTAGTGTTTTTGATATTAGCTATTCTGACATTTATAAGATTATGTTACGTTTTAGAGTTCTAATTTGCATTTCCCTGGTAACTAAGGATGTTGAGCAATTTCTTAAATGTTAGGGCATTTGAGATTCTTCTGTTCAACATACTCTGTTTAGATCTTTCGCCTATTTTTAAGTAGGATTGTTTGGTGTTTCTATGTCTAGGTTCTTGAGTTCTTTCTATATTTTGGAGATAAGCCCTCTGTCAGATATAGGGTGGGTGAAGATCAAGGGGACTGTTGGTTAGAGTACCAATGTGTGCAGCCATTTTGGATATCAGTATGTAGACTTCTCAGAAACCGGGAATCACTCTACCTCAAAACTCAATTATAGCACTCTTGGACATATATATATATATATATGGACACACACACACACATATATATATATATATATATATATATATATATATACTCAAGAGTTACTCAGTCATATCACAAAGACACTTGTTCAGTTATCTTCATACAGCATTATTCATAATAGCCAGAAACCAAAAACAATCCAGATGTCCCTAAACAGAAGAAGGGATAAAGAAAATGTGGTACATTTACACAATGGAGTACTAGTCAGTAGTAAAAAAATAATGACATCATGAAATTGGCAGGAAAATGGATAAAACTAGAAAATATTATCCTGTATGAGGTAGCCCAGATTCAGAAAGACAAACATGGTATGTACTCACTTATTAGTGGATACTAGATGTAAGTCACTGGACAAGCAGACTACAACCTATAGCTTTGGAGAAGCTAGCTAACATGGAGGACCCTAAGAGAGATGCATAGATTGCCCAGGGAAGGAGAAATAGCTGAGATCTCCTGAGTAAATGAGGGGAGGGGCAATAGCAAACAATGGATGGGCAATGAGAACATGAGAAAACTAGATCTGGGGGAAAGACAGAGTGGGAAAGCAATTAAAAAGATATCTAAATTGAGGGAGACATTATAGAGTTAGGGAGAAACTTGGTGCTAGGGATGTTTCCAGGAATCTACAAGAATGACTCCAGTTTAGACTATCAGCAATAGTGGAGAGGGTGCCTAAGCTGCCCTACCCTAGGAATCAGATTGGTAATACCCTAATTGTCATCATAGAGCCTTCATTCAGTAATTAATGGAAGCAGATGCAGTGATCCACAGCCAAGCACTAAGCCAAGCTCAGGGAGTCCAGTAAAAGAGAGGTAAGAGGGATTATATGAGCAATGGGAGGTCAAGATCACGATGGGGAAATCTGCAGAGACAACTGAACCAAGCTAGTGGGAAGTCAGGAACTTTCAAAAAACAGCTGTGTAGACTGCATGGGACCAGGCTAGGCCCTCTGCATATGGAAAACAGGTGTGTAGCTTGGTCTGTTTAAAGGGCCCCTGGGTGTGAGATCAGGATCTATTCTCAGTGCATAAACTGGCTTTGTTGAGCCTATTACCTATGGTGGGCCTCCTCCCTCAGCTTTGATGCATGGAATAGAGGCTTGGACCTGCCTAAACTAAATGTACTAGGCTTGCTAACTCTCCATGGAAGCTATTGCCCTTTTGGAGGAGGAGGGGAGAAGGTGGATTGGGGTAGGGGACACTGGGTAAGAACAGTAGGAAGGATGAGAGGGAGATCTGTGATTGGTATGTAAAGCAAATAGAAATTCCTAAATAAAAAAAAGTTAACAGCCTATTGGACCCAATCATGAGACATATTTGATATTAATTTCAATTTATTTTATTAAGTGTATTAAAATCAATATTTAAAATATGCTTTCACTTTTATTTATTTCTATGAGTATTCACTTCCATGTCTGTATTTGTACTATGTGTGTTCCTGTTGCCCATGGATGCTAAAACACAGCATTATATCCCTCAGAATTCAGTTACAAAAGGTTGTAAGTTGGCATTCAATTGCTAGGAAATACACCCTTGTCCTCTGAAACTGTAACAAGTTCTCCTGACACATGAGTCACCTTTTCATGACCTAAATATTAAGATATATTATTTTGTATAATTTTTTTGTTTTATTTGGACACATACAATCTTAGTGGTTTAAAAGTCTAACACCCTACATACAGTCTAGGGTGTTTGAAAACTTGGTATCTGTTGAGGATAGTGATTGTGGGAGCCTGAAATAGTATAGATATGCTGAGGGGATTATGCCTCTGTAAGATACTCTTGACATTAAAAGGTCTCAATCTACATCATATTTGTAGTCTATATTCCATGCTTGTAGCTCCAGATGTGAACTCGCAGCTTTCAGATATTTTGGCCATGCCTGACACTTTTAGCCGTGCTGTCCTTGGTGCTATCCACTCCATCCTTCAGAAACTGTTAGCTAAGAGAACCCTTTCTTCTATAGTTTGTCCTGGTTATAGAACATTTTTTGTTGTTGTTTTTTGAGACAAGATCTCTTTGTTCAATAGCCCTGGCTGCCCCAGAACTCCCTTTGCAAAACAGGCTGGCCACAAACTCAGAGGTCTTTCCGGCTTCACCTTCTGAGTGTTAGGATTAAAGGTATTCATGCCCAATACCAACAAGCCTATAATACATTTATTAAGAAAAAATTAATATAAGATGAATCTAGTACAGGATATAAAATGTATTATTAGTATAAAATGTTTATGAAAACGTGTATCTAATTAAAAAAAAATTAAAGTTAACTTTTTGAAAATTTTTATTTTTTAGCTTTTGTCCAGTTATTCTCAATGACAAATAGCAATGCAAAGTGGATTCATAAGATGGAGGATCATAAAAATACTTCATAGGAATTCTGGGAAAGCAAGACCAGTGGCACATACCTGTAATTCCAGCTCAGCAGGGAGACTCACAGGAGAATCATGAGTTTGAAGATAAATGAATATGATATAGGTATATCTTTTTTTAAAACACCCAAAGGCTACCACAAACTAGATAACCAACAAAACACACACAAAATAAAGATAGAACTGGAAGGATAACCCATGCAGGTTAAATGGATGAGTCTTACCATTAACAATTTGCATTTCTTACTCCAAGACACATAAACCCACTATGTATTTCTGACATAGAGTATAACAAAAAATAACCTCAGTGCAAAAGAAAAAGTTGAACTGAAGAAGGTCAATGCATTGAATTCTGGGTTGAGTGTAATTACTCTCAGAGATGACCAGGACTTGTGTTGCCCCTGTTTAACTCTTACAAAAATTACAGGTGGCATTTTAGCTCTAAATGTTCTTGCTTCTACAGATAATATTGCCTCTTTCCTTTGCTCTCTTGGTCAATATTTCTTTCTCTTACCAATTATAATGTTTCATTGGGGTCAGTAAACCATGTACTTTTCTATAATTTTTATCATCACTATGATATATTGATCACCTGATATAAACAAGCAAAGAATAAAAAGTACTTGCTTATTGTAGAAACTAGTATGGATATAGACCAATAGAATAGTTTTCTGTGACTCTTCATATTAAAACATTGAAGAGCTCTTAATCTTTTATCATTTTAAAAATGTAAGTCTATTTCCTTTGGTATATCCTCTGTCCTATCAACTTGCAGATAGAAAAAGCCTTGTTTCTATAGATTACACAAATAAACAGAAAACTCTCAGTGGAGGATGAAATGTGAATTCTTGCCTTATTATCAGCTCTGACAAGCATTCCACCATGCCTTTTTAGACTTGATGAGCTGAACCACAATTTTTGTTTTTATTTTTTATCATCAGTGAGTGTTCGGTTTTTGTCACTTGTAATCACCAGAGTGCTGACTAATATAAATGGTATCATAACAAGTGCAGGGAAGATGTGCTGATGATTCTTTTGAACTTTCTTATAAGTTGGCATAAGGCAGTTCCTAAAATATGTTAGCACTGAAAGTACTTAAATATTTAATCATGAAATGACAAATGTGATTTTCCCATATGAAAAAACTAAGTAGAGGTGATTGAAAATCATGTTGTAAATAGGAAGCACAGCTTAACTGAATAATACATAGATTACCAGGCTGTGCCTTGTGACAAATCACATGTGACTTTACTTCTCAATCTTAGGGGAAGTATTTTTTCTCACTGCATTATTATATGTTAGTTACTGAATCCCTTTGGACTTATTGTAATAGAAAAAAATAAGAAATAAACATTGGTTACTGCTATGCCATTGCTGTAACAAGAAACTTTCTATTACAGACAAGTCTGTATAAATTTACATGAGACTACATACCTAGTTATAATTATTTTAAAAACAGAGTGGACATCCATGGGCAAAAATCAAATGTGTACATTTAGTTAATTCATATGTTGGCATTTTCCACAGTTTTGTTCTACATCACAATAAATTTAAAATGGAAATAAGTGTGGAAGTTCCTCAAAAAGCTAGAAATAGATGTACCATATATTAAAGCTATGCCACTCTTAGGAATATACCCAAGAGTTTCTATATCCTACTACACAGGAACTTGCTCATTTGTGTTCATTGTTTTTATATTCATAGAAAATAGGAAGAGTCTAGAAATCTACCAATAGATGAATAGATAATTAAAATGTTGCACATTATATATTCTAGCATTTATTATGTATCTGGTAGGAAAACAAAATTCTAAAATTTTCAAGTAAATAGAGCTAGAAATAATCATTGTGAGTGAGGAAACTCAGACACAAGAATACTGAAGTCATATGTTTTTTTTCTCACATGCAAATATCAGACTTTAATATAATGGTATGTATGTTTCACTTTGACTACCCAGGGAGGGAGGACTTTTTGGGAAGGAAGATAGGATATATTTGCATAGAGTTAAAAGAAAATTATGGAACAGGAAGAGTTAAATGAGATGGAGAATCTGAAAACAGGAGAGGGGAAGGAATATAAGGAAGAGTAATTAACACTGAAGTTAAAAAGATCTGAAGAAATAATATGAAAAACTACTGCTCATGAAGGCTCCTAATTATAAACATACACGTATAAAATGAGCTTAAATAGTGTCACCATATAATGTAGCAACAACATCTTCACTAGACACCACTGTCTAATAAAACATAAATGCCAGGAATTGTTCACTTCAATTGAAGCTGTTAGCAAGTGAAACCCAAAAGACCACAAATGTTATAGGCTATCGCCATTGCTCTTAATCTCTGTAATTTGATAGTAAAATACTGCTTCTAAAAACATCATGTATTTGGTAACATGGAGAAATCAAGCTGTTGTTCACTTGGAAGTTTTATTCCTACTGGTTAGCTTTCATATCACTAGAATGTGTTAAAGCACTACATAGAGTGAAAGTAATCATATTCTGAGAGTTATCATAAAGATCTTACCTGGCAAGGCATGCCCTTCCATGCCATATTGGCCTGATTGGCAATGGAATTACTTTCTGACTGCATGTAAGGTCAGTTTCATATTTGGATGCTATATCCAGCATAGTAATTAGAGCCAAGGAACTATTTCTAGACAAGCCATAGTCCTTAGATAAAATTGTACTACTATTACTCTGGTAAAGTTATGTAGTATTTAACCAAATCCTAACAAACACTCTTTATACTCATAGATTAATGTAGTTCTCAAGTATCAGTAGAACTTTTTTCCAATTTTTATTTCTTTAATTAATCATCTTTTTCTCTTGTGTATTACATCCTGACCATAATTTCCACTTTCTCTTTTTCTCCCAACTGCTCCTCTGCACTTCTACTTTTCCCCATATCCACTGCTTCTCCACAGGCCTCTCAGGGCTATCAACTAAACAAGGCATAACCAGTTACAATAAGACTACTGTACATATAGTATAATACTTAATATTAATGCTGGAAGAGGCAACGTGTTAGAAGAAAAGTCCCAAAGTCAGGCAGAGGAGTCAGAGACAGCCCCATTCTCGTTCTTAGGAGTCACACAGGAACACCAAGCTATACAACCTTAACATATATACAGAAGACCTAAGTCAGACCCATACAGGTCCCCTGATTGTCAGTCGGATCTCTGTGAATCCCAATGACCCCTGATTAATTGATTGTGTGGGCCATGTTCTCAAGGGATTCTTGACTCCATTGACTACTACAATTCTTCCTCCCTCTCTTCTGTGAGATTCCCTGGGCTTTGCATAATGTTTGGCTAGGGGTCCCTGCATCCTGCATTTGCTGGATGGAGATTCTCTGATGATGTTTGGGAACTATGAGTGAACTATAGCAGAATACCATTAGGAATTATTTTGTAGTACTTGGTTATTATCACTGATCCCAACTTGCCAATGTGCAGAGGATTAGTGATTATGGACTTCTCAGTCATAAGTGGAACATTTGTGTAACATTTCCTCCCCCTAAGGCCTAGTGATAACTATAGAAGAAGCATTGGAAATATAGTAAGATTCAGTATTTGTACAAGATAAGGAAATTATGTTTTCCAGAAATAGTATGACAGTAACACAAATGAACTCAAAGTATTTTGTCATCATGCACAAAAAAAAAATGTTTAAGGTTAAACTAGAGAAAAACCCAAGCATGGAGGGAGAAGGCACACATAAAGTTTCACCCTCAAATGTGGAGTTATTTTAAATTAATAGCTACAAGAAGAAAAGAGTTTATTTTCTTTAATGGTATAAAACCTGGTAGGAATAACATCCTTTAGTGGATGGACACATATCTGAGTGAGGACAGAAGAGACATGATGGGTTTCTTAAAAACTGGGGTTATAGATTTGGGTCAGTATAGAAGGGGAGGGTGGATTAGGAAGGAGCTATAGACTGGTGATGAATTTGATCAAAAACAGTATATGAGATCTTCAAAAAAATTCCTAAATATATTTTAATAACCAAACCTTTATACGTGAGGTAAATATTACTATCTTTCTTACCTGTTAAGTAGCTTTGATAAAAACTGCCAAAATTCAAGTTGTTTACAAAGATTGTATTACTTTTATTTGGCTTTTGATAGTCATATTTTGTAAAATAAATTCTTACCATCACAGGTTGGGAGTGGATGACTCCACCAGTGGTTTTTCTCACAAAGAAGGGGCTCTTCGTGGCTCAGTCGGTATCCTGGATCACAACTAAATGAAACAGTTGACCCAATGGAGAAATCATGACCATATCGACGGCCATGGACAGGAATACCAGGGTCCAGGCAAGAGTATGTGTTCACAGTAACGCCTGAGAAACAGAGGAGGAAAAACCAACAATTAGACTGATTGAATTCAGATTTGCTAAAGTGATCCCTATTTCATCAAGTAATTATAGTAGATAAAATTTAAAAATAAATTAAAGTGCTTGAATAATTTAGCATTTATGTTTACCATATTCTATCTGTAAAGATAGAATTTATGTCATTTAATTTGAAAGAATGAAACAGAAATCTGTAATTGTCTATCAACATATGTATCATTATATATTTTGTATATATTATAAACAAAATAGTCACAAAATTAAATAATGTTTCCTGAAGTTATTACACCTAAAATTCTATATACTGAGTGAATATTTTTTGCCACTTTTAAAATAGAGAAATAGTAGAATTCTACAAAAACAAAATAATTCAACTGCCTGATTTTACATGCAGGTATTTTCTATAGTTTGTCATCTTTCATAGTTCATTCTTCTGAAGATACCCTACCGTTGATTTACAATCTCTGAATCAAATCTTTATTTGTATGTCTGTATTCTCATTGGAAAAAAACTCATGGATTTTTTTTTTAATTTCCTGTACTCAAGAACTTCATTTATTTACATCAGTCATCCGACAATAGCTGACCTTTGTGCTCGAGATAGTTTTATGTCAACATGACACAACTTTGAGTCATTTGAGGGGCGGGAACTTCAATGACAAAATTCCTTAATAGAATCAGGCTGTAAGCAAGTCTATAGGGCATTTTCCTAATTGTTGATTGATGGAGGAGGACCCAGCCCATTGTGAGTAGTGCCATCCTTGGGAATGTCATTCTGCATTCTATAAAAAAGCAGTCTGAGTAAGCCATGAAGAACAGCACTCCTCCATGGTTTCTTAATCAGCTCCTGCTCCACATTCCTCCCTTGTCTGAGTTCCTGTCATGATTTTCTTTGATGACAAACAGTGATAAGAAATTGTAAGTTAAAGAAACACTTTCCTCCCCAACTTGCTTTTTGGTCATAGTGTTTCTTCTCAGCAATACAGACTCTAAGACACCTCCTTTTCATGTGTTCATTCTAAGATTTATTTATTTATGTTTATTTTACATGCAGTGGTGTTTTGTCCTGAACCTAGAGTTACAGAGAGTAGTGAGCTGCCATGTGGGTGCTGAGAATTGAACCTGGGTCGTCTGGAAGAGTAGTCAGCTCTCTTAACCACTGAGCCATCTCTCTAGCCCCTCATGTGTCTATTTTATGTACAATTTTGGTAGTATATATTCTTAAAACATATTATTTTATTACAGTCATACTTCACTAGGAATAGGAACAAATCCAAAATTATTCTGCTAGAACTTAAAGTGAAAAAAATAAATTAAACTATTTTACTATCTGAAAGTTTCATTATCTTTCAATGGTGAACCTTCATTCATACTGATTAATCTTCCCACTATGTCTTCAGTCAAGGAAAACTCCTCCTATTTGTTAAATTTCATTAACACTGTCTTCTTCGGTTTTAGTCAAGTAGCTTAGAGCTTCTATCTCTAAGTTTTAGCCCTCCTGTTGAGTGCCAGGTCATAATTAATTTTCTTTTACCTAAAATTCTAAAAGGGCAACAAATAGTAAAATCTTTTAAAAATTTTTAAATTGGGGAATTGAAGATATGATAGATATACAACATGAATTGTGGTAAAATTTAACTAGCCAAGTGATTTTTTTTTGTTTAATATTAAATGAATTCTCTCATTTGTCCATTTTGACAGTCTAACTGATGAAGTAAATAGATGTATTTTCTTATCTACCCACTCTGTGCTATGTGGACATCTGACACAATGAAAATAATAAATAAATAATTCATAATCAATTGTTAAAATATTTATTCAAGGTGTGTTTCAAAGCAATAGAAATGTTGTTACATAAATGAGACAATGTCTAGACACCAGGAAGAGCTAATAATTATTGTCCATCAATATTAAAAAGTATTTGCTAAATAATTTTTAAAAGACTTCTAAATATTACCTGATAACTCTGAAAAAATATTTTTCTCTATTGGAGAACATACTATACTATGGACCACAAGTAAAAAACTACTGAGTGTCCACTAGCATTGCTTAAAGACTGGCCAGTAGTATGCAACAGAAGGTACTGGAAGGAAAACTCCATCCCAAGGAGATTAATTATACCTTCAAAAATATAGTCAAAAAATGATTTCACACCAGCAAAACCAAAAAATGCAAATACACATACACACTACCACCACCAACAAAGTAACAAGAACTAACAATAATTGGTCATTAATATCTTTCAATATCAATTGAGTAAATTCTCCATTAAAAAGACACAGGCTTATGAAATAGATATGAAAACAGAATCCATCCTTCTACTACATATAAGATATATATCTCAACATCAAAAATAAAATTACCTCAAAATAAAGGGTTAAAAAGTAATTTTCTAAGCAAATAGTCCTAAGAAGCAAACTAATGTAGTCAATCTAGACTTTCAACCAAAATTAATACAAAGTATGGAGAAGAACACTTCATACTTATCAAATGAAAATAAAAACTTACTGAGATGATGTTTCAATTATGAACATTTATGTCCTAAACCCAAGAGGATTAAAATTTATAGAAGACATATTTATAATCTTAAATCATACACTGAACCCAACATATTAATAATGGGAGACTTCAACATCCCACTCTGACCAATGGACATGTTGTCCAGACAGAAATTAACAGAGGAAATATTGGATCTAATAGACAATATTACTATGTTAGAGCCATAACTGATAACTATAGAACATTTCACCCAAACAAGGAAGAATATATTTTCTTCTCATGACCACATTAAACAGTTTCCAAAAATTCATCACATATTTGAGTACAAAGAAATTCTAAAGTGATATAAATAAAAAAATTAAAATAATTCTCAGTAATTTATTAGACTACTATGGATTAAAGTTGCATTTAAACAACAGAACCTTCCCAACCCCCAAAAAACCTCATAAAACTAAAATAATTCTAAACAAACAAAAAATACATCCCCTACCAGAAAGCATATAAACTCATAGAAACTAAATAACTCCATAATGAATTACTTCTAGGTCAATGCAGAAATAAGAAAGTATTTAAAGATATCCTAGAATTCAATGAAAATACATGTATAACATAGTCAAACTTAAAAGGAAACCATTCTAAGAAGAAAATTCCCATCACTAAATACTTTCATAAAGAAACTATAAAGATTTCATTCTAGCAACTTAACAACACACCGGGAATCTCTAGAACCAAAATAAGTGGACATATTTAAGAGTAGATGAAAGAAAATAATCAAACTAAGGACTGAATTTAATAAAATAGAAACAAAGAGAACAATGCAAAGAACCAATGATACCAGGATTTGTTCATTGAGAACATCTATAAGATAGACAAAGTTGTATCCAAACTAGCTAAACTCAGAGAAAAAATACAAGTAAATAAAATATGAAAAGAAAGGGGATGTGCTGTGGAATAATCTTTCTGTACATTGTGAATTTGTATTACTCTCATTGATTAATATAAAACTGACAGACCAGTGGACAGATAGAAAATATAGGTATGATAGCCAGAAACAGAGAATTCTGGGAAGAAGAAGGTCGAGTCAGATGAGTCTTCAGCCAGATGCAGACATAGCAGGAGATAAATGTGCAATGATAATAAAGGTACTGTCAAGTGGCAGAGTGTAAATAAGAAATACAGGTTAACTTAAATGGAAAAACTAGTTAGTAATAAGCCTGAGCTATTGCATGAGCACTTATAATTAATATAAGCCTTAGTGTGTTTATATAAAAGCAGCTTCTAGATGGGAAAATTCTCCCTACAGAAATATAACAACCTATACCTAGTAAATCCAAAGACTCCTTGGATTATAAGAGTGGGTATGAATCTGAGAGGTCTGATAACTGAATTTGATGGGGTGCATGATGTAAAATAATAAATATATAAATAAAAAAATCTATGAATCCAAAAAACATGTATTTCACAAAATTAAAAAATGTTCTTCATGAATATCACTTACTAAATGTAAATTGTAATCATATAAACATTTAAATATGCCCATCACTCCTAAGGTAATAGATGGAGTCATTAAAAATATGGCCCCCTCCTCTCAAAAAGAGAAACAACAACAACAAAAACTCATGCCAGATACTTTTAGCAGATTTCTACAGACTTTAAGGAAGAGTTATTACCAATACTTTTCAAATTATTCCACAAAATAAAAACAGAAGGAATGTTGTCAAAATACATCTTATGAGGCCACGGTCACTGTGATACCCAAACCAAACAAAGACTCAAGAGGAAGGAAAATTGCAGACCGATTTCCCTCACGAATATCTATAAAAATGTACTCAATAAAATACAAACTTAATCCAAAAGAGAGTCCATCATCCTGGAGAGGCAGGAATGGTTCAACATGACTGATGAAAAAAAAAAAAAAAAAAAAAAAAAGAAGAAGAAGAAGAAAAAAAAAAGTCAAAGAAATAATTTCTAATGATATTCTGTTATACTCATAGATTGGTATCTAGCCTAATTATCATTAGAGAGGCTTCTTGCAGCAACTAATGGAAATGAAGCAGAGACTTCTTGCTATGCATTAGTTGGAGCAGAGCTTGAGATGAGGGGGAAGAATGATTGTAGGAGCTAGAAAAGTCAAAAACATCACACAAAACCCCACAGAATGAAGTATCTTGGGCTCACAGTGACCCACAGAGACTGAACTGACAATCACAAATCCTGCATGGAAGTGATTTAAACTTTCTGCATATATGTTACATTTGTGTAGCTTGATCTTTTGCGCCAGGGCCTGTCTCTGATTCTTCTGCCTGCTTTGGGACCTTTGTTTTTATACTCAAGTTTTGTTGAGTCTTAAGAGAGCATGTGCCTAATCTTATGTGCACCTTGATATGCCGTGCTTGGTTGTGGTTTGTGGGAGTGAAGATGGGGAGAAGAACAGGCAGAATGGAGGTTGGGGGAGACTTGCAGAAGAGGAGGGAGAAGAAAATACCATCGGGATGTAAAAGCAAAAATAAACAATCACAGAGGGAAGGGTGTCTTTCTCAACAGTGTGACCGTGTGTTATCCCAGGCATAGTGGAACTCATGCAGCTTCAGACAGCAAAGATCCAAAGTTCAGCAAGGAGGAAGAGATGAGCAAGTTCCAGCCCCTGTCCCCACCACGGGTGACCTCATCCCAGATGCTAGGGCCACAGCTCCAGATTTGACCTCACTGACAGGCCTGCTCTGGACCAGGGCTGAGAGAAGCCTTCCCCAGTAATCCCAGGGGACACATCACAAATGCCCAAGCCCCTCTTCAAGGCAGGATACTTCATCACAGAGGGATGGACATTTCTCTGAACAGTGTGACCCCTTGTTGTCCTAGGGAGTGGGAGTCAGGCAGCTTCAGACAGTGAGGATCCTGTGACCTGACCAGGGCAAGAAATCATGCAGACTCCAGAACAGACAGGAGACATACAACCCCTGTAGCCAGATCAGACTAAGATTCAACTAAGACCTGACTGGATTTAACCAAGGAAGCAATGGGCAGGCATCAGTGCAAGAATATATATAGCAATATAAAGAACAACAAGGCACCACCAAAAGAAGCTGATGTCTCTACAACACTAAGACCTAAATAGAGCAATGAAGAGCAAACACAAGGAAACAACCATACAAACACCTTTATGAAGATTATAGAAGACTTAAAAGAGGATATTGAAAAGTCCCTTAAGGAAATAAAAAAAAAACAAATAAAAATTTGAAATAGATGAACAAATCCTTGAAAGAAAACAAAGAAAATCAAGAAAGAGAAATCCAACAAATCAAAGAATCATTCCAGGAACTAAAAATTGAAACAATAAAGAAGGCACAAAACAAAGGATAAAATAGTGAATCTGAAGAAACGATCTGGAACTACAGATACAAGCATAAGCAATAGAAACCAAGAGATGGAAGAGAGAATTTCTGGAGTGGAAGCCTCAATAGTGGAAATGGATAAATCACTGAAAGAAAACACCAAAACCGAAAAGCCATAAGAGAAAACAGTCAGGAAATCTGGGGCACATGAAAAATCAAACTAGAGTATAATAGGAATAGAAGAAAGAGAAGAATACTGGCTCAAAGGCACAGATAATGTATTCAATAAAATCATGGAAGAAAACTTCCTAATCTAAAGAAGGAAATGCCTATAAAGATACAAGAAGCTTACAGAACACCAAATAGAATAGAACCACCAAAAAAGTCTGTTTGCCATACAATAATTAAGCCACAAAACAAACAGAACGAAGAAAAAGTAAGAGCAGCAAAGGAAAAGGGCCAACTTACCTATAAAGGCAGACCCATCGGAATAACACCTGACTATTCAATGGAAACAATGAAAGTGAGAAGATCCTGGTCAGATGTTATACGGACACTAAAAGAGAATGGCTGCCAACCCAGATACCATACAAAGCAAAACTATTAATCACCATAGGTGGAGTAAGCAAGATATTTCATGACAAAGTCAAGTTGAAACAATACCTATCCACATATCCAGCACTACAGAAATCACTTGAGGGAAAACTCCAACCTAACAAACAAAGATACACCCATGAAACCACAGACAATTGATATTCCCACAGAAAAACACCCTAAGAAAGGAAATACACACAGACTATCACAAAAAATAACAGGAAGTAACAATAAGTGGTCATTAATATTCCTTAACATCAATGGATTTAACTCACCTATGAACACCTGATCTTTGACAAAGAGGCCCAAAACATTCAATAGAAAAAAGATAGTATATTTAACAAATGGTGTTGGCATAGCTGGATGGAAAATGTGTAGAAAAATGCAAATAGATCCGAGCCTGTCACCCTGCACAAAACTCAAATCCAAGTGGATCAAAGATCTCAGTTTAAACCCAGCTACTTTGAACTTAATAGAAAAGAAAGTGGGAAATACACTACAAATTGGCACAGGCCACCACTTCCTAAATATAACACCAATGGCACAGACACTAAGACCAACAATCGATAAGTGGGATCTCCTGAAGCTAGGAAGCTTCTGCAAAGACAAGGACACTGTAAATAGGACAAAACAACAGCCTACAGAATGGGAAAAGATTTTCACCAAACCTACAAGTGATAGAGGACTGATCTCGAAGATATATAAAGAGCTCAGGAATCTAGAACCCAAAACCTTGAATAACCCAATGAAAAAATGGGGTATAGATCTAAAAAGGGAATTCTTTGTAGAGGAACTACGAATGGCTCAAAGGCACCTGAAAAAGTGCTCATTATTTTTAGCCATTAGAGAAATGCAAATCAAAACAATTTTGAGATACCACTTAACACCTGTTAGATTGGCTAAGATAAAAGGCACAGATAACAGCCTATGTTGGAGAGGATGCAGAGCAAGGGGAACACTACTCCATTGTTGGTGGGAGTGTAAGCTTGTTCAGCCACTTTGGAATGCATTATGGCAGTTTCTCAGAAAATTGAGAATCAATCTCCCCAAGGACCCAGCAATACCACTTCTGGGTGTATACCCTTAAGAGGCACATTCACACTCCAAAGGTATTAGCTCAACTATGTTCATAGCAGCATTATTTGTAATAGCAAGAACCTAGAAACAACCTAGATGTCCCTCAACTGAAGAATGGATTAACAAACTGTGGTACATCTACACAATGGAATACTACTCAGCAGTAAGAAAAAAAGATATCCTAAAATTTGCAGGCAAATGGATGGATTTGGAGAATATCGTCCTGAGCGTTGTATCACAAACTCAGAAAGATAAGCAGGGGATGTACTAACTCATTAGTGATCTCTAAACAAACAAACAAGAAAAAAAGCCAAGCATGCCCAAGCTGCAATCCACAACCACCGAACAGCTTGGGATCAGAAACACCCTGGACTGACCCTTCGGATCCCACTCCAACTATAGGAACACCTGACTCACTCTTGAGGGAGGGGGGACAAAACTGTATTTGCCAGGAGTGGAGACTGATCTAAGCATTATTGGGTCAGTGGGACCATAGGACTGTCTGCTCCCTGCCCAGGGAGTGGATGGGGAGTTGTGGATAAGAAAAAATGACCTTATGTGGAGGGAGGGGGAAGGGACCTTGAATGGGGATATACAGGGATGGCAAAATAATTCAGAGGGAAAGCTGAACACAAAGTAAATATATGTGTAGCAAGCTTATTTGCATAATCACCCTTGATAAGTCATGCTTATGATTTTTATCTTCTTTATAGTTATTGTTAACTTATCAGCATTTTAAATTCATTTTACTGTTTTTCTTGATAAATACAAAATAAATAAAGAAAAAAATAAAATTGAAGTTTTATTAAAAAAAAAAAAAAAAAAAAAAAAAAAAAAAAATTGAAGTTTTATTAAAAAAAAAAAAAAAAGAAAAGACACACCCTAGCACAAAGAATACAGAGTAGGAAAAGATTTTCACCAACCCTACAATTGACAAAGGACTGATCTGTAAAATGTATAGAGAACTCAAGAAACTAGAGCCCAAAACCCTGAATAACCCAATCAAAAACTGGGCTTCAGAGCTAAAAAGGGAATTCTCAGCAGAATAATTACAAATGGCTGAAAGACACTTGAGAAAGTGCTGGAAATCTTTAGCCATCAGAGAAATGCAAATCAAAATAACTTTAAGATACGACCTACACCTGTCAGAATGGCTAAGATCAAAAACACAGATGTCAGCTTATGCTGGAGAGGATGCAAAGCAAGGATAACACTCCTCAATTATTGTTGGGAGTGTAAAGTTGTTCAGCCACTCTGGAATGCAGTATGGCGGTTTCTTCGAAAACTAGGAATCAATCTCCCCAAAGGCTTTATCTCAACTATGTTCATAGCAGCATTATTCATAATAGCAAGAACCTGGAAACAAAGTAGATGCTCCTCAACTGAGGAATGAATTAACAAACTGTGGTACATCTATCCAATGGAGTACCACTCAGCAGTAAGAAAAAAAAATGATACCCTAAAATTTGCAGGCAAGTGGATGGATTTGGAGAATATCCTCCTGAGCGAGTTATCACAAACCCTGAAGGATAGGAAGGGGATGTACTCACTCATTAGTGGATTTTAAGCAAAAACATTCTGTTTTTCATTGAAAGATGATGGATAAATAAAGTGATTTAAAACACACACATACACAAAACACAACAAAACTTCTGGTTTGTCTGTAGAAGGGTTGCTTAGAAGAAATTTGTGGTGGCCATAGTGCATTTGTGGGCATTAGCTATGTTCTACTCTGATTTCTTTATCTGTAGCTCAGCCTTACTTGGCTTGAGAAGCTTTAAATTTCATTTTATGTTTCATGTATCTTAGAGAAAAGAGAAATTTTATTACTTTATAGGTTTTATTTTGCTATCTATTCTGAATGTCTTCCTTTTTTTATATAGTATTTGATATTGTTTTTCAAAAAACAATAAAAAATAAATATACAAATAAATAAATATCTATGAATATTAACAGGATAGGGTATTTTCAGAAGTTTATATTGCTGTTATAAGCAATGATACCAAACTGTTCTGATATATTTCTTAGTACTTTAGAATTTTTAAATGTAATTTTAAAGTGGGGTTGATCATTATTATTACAGGGAATATAATTATTTTAACATTTTATCTGCTGGTTTTCATTTGCCTTTCTGTGTGTCATGATGTAATTTCTTGTCAGTGTTCCTAAATCTGTTGAGAATCCCTGTGTAATTTCAAATTGTTCCATCTTCATGAAACCAAGAAGGCTTCATACTTGTTTATTTTTTGAAATTTTAGAAGAAAATTATCAAAACTGTTTCTGATATATAGCTGAATTTGTATTTTAGGAAAAATTTCATAATAAACAAAAGTGTTTTTTTTCTATTTAGGAATAACTCTATTGATACAGCAAAATAATATTCTGAATCATTATGCTATATTTTTTGTTTTCACTTGTTAAAAACTAAAATTGTTTCCTTTCTAGGGCTTCTGTGGTGTTGCTGGGGTGTAAATGATTCAAGTAAACAAGTGATTTCAGCCCTTCTCTGAGTCTCTTATTTCCTGAATCTCGGTTAAGTACTGTATGGTCTTTTGTTTTAGCAAAAAGGAAAATGTGTTTCTTAATGAACTTACCAGATTTAATCGGCAAAAGAAGAGCCTTTTGTCATTTCTTTCTGTCCATATTAAATGTGCTCCCATTAACAACAACAACAACAACAAAAACGTAAAATTGATGCTATTTTATTAGCAAAGTGCTTTTAAGTTTAATTTTAAATTTCACAAATTTGCTTTTGAACTTTACATGAACTAGTTTTCTTATTTATTTTAATTATTCTTAATTAAAATATACTAAATAATTTTTCTCCTTTCTCTTTCCTCTCTCAAATCTCCAACTTATTCCCTTCCCTTTGCTCCATATACAAAGCATGGCATCTTTTTTCTTTATTGTCTCTCACGCACACACACACATACAGACACACAAACACACACAATATATATATATATATATATATATATATATATATATATATATATATATATATCTTGCACAGTCGGGCAGACTGAAAGAAGAACAAAACCAATGGACATGTAGCATGAAAAGGTAATAAAATGAAAGGTTTTTGCTATCTTTTTTCTTAGAGGGAAAAATGTGAGGCAAAAAGGAAAGATGCTGGAAACCTGGAAACCTGGAGTGTGAGCAGTGGTATGTTTCTAGTAAATCCTTCCACAGGCTGGAATCCTCTGGATAAATAATATTTTTCTTCTAAACAATTCAGTTTTAAAAGTAGAAATTCATTAAAAGTTCTGATGAACTATCCATTGATGCTGAACTTAGGGAATGGTTCATTTAGAAAGGGGATTTATTTCATATACTAAACTTTATTAATGAGCTGTCAACTGGGAACAATTTTCTCTTTCATTGTAACAAAGAAACTATGACAGTAGAAATTATTTCACAGTCATAAATAGGTGACAAGACTAATAAAATAAAACATGGTAGAGGAGATATCTTATAAAATTTTAAGGTACAGCCTGCAGAATTCTGCCAGATCTGCAGCAGTGTGCGGCTCACATTTACCTCTACCACCCAGCTCACTGACACCCTTTTGTTTACTAAGCAACTGGTCAACTACAGTACTGTTATCTGGACTTTCTACATGACAAATTTGCTGAGAGGATATGCATTTGAGCTGGTATTTTTATTTTTATTCCTCCTATATTTTAGTTTTAGAAAAGTATAATTTATTAAAAAGTATGAATATGTCTTTACCCTGACAATCAGCACACATAGTTTCACTTAATTCTTGAAACTGTCTTGTGATTGACACATGATGAATATTATAAACATTACTTAAAGTATGATGAAAGCACCAAAGGATTAGGAAGAATCCATATGTTGTTATCCACTAATCTGTGGTAAGAATTAATATTGAAATGGACATTTAGAATGGCACCCTAACTCAGTTTTAAAATGATAACTAAACCTACATATTCCCAGTAAGATTCATTAAATTATTTAAATTTTCAAATCTTCGAGGAAACTCTTCTACCTTTTAAGCATTTAGATACACTTCCATGTGATAAATCTTGAAACAAAGGGAATCAATGTAAAACAATACTATGGATAACAAAATTTCAAAGTTAAAAAAATGATAAAGTATAATTTAGAATGTTCATTAAGAAACTGGGCGTATCTACTAAAGAAAAATATCCACTAACAAATACCAAATTTCTCATGCAGTAAGCTAATATTAAGGCACTGGGATTTATAATACACTTAAAAGGAAAGAAATAATGTTGGTATGTATATGAATTAATCATACCTAGAAGCAACTTGTTTCTTAAATTTTATATTCAATAGTTGCTTTTCATGTAAAAATACAAGAAAATTTGTTATATTATATAGTTTGGAGATTATGTATGCTTTTACAAAAGTAAGTTTATGTATACACACATATATATTTATACACGGATATGTCCTATGTAGTAAGTCAGAAATGTATACATTTGCAAAAATATTTGTAAATCAGAGGTACATTTCTACATGAATAACAGTATTGGAAAGTTAAAGTAGAATATAAGTGTGGTGGTACATGTCTTTAATCTCAGCACTGCATAGGTAGAAGATAGGCTTCTGAATTTAAGGACAATATGACCAATATAGCAGATTCTAGACCATACAGGGCTATTATAATGTGATTCTGTGAAACACACCAACACTCACCATGCCTAACCATACCCACATATGAGAGAGAGAGAGAGAGAGAGAGAAAGAGAGAGAGAGAGAGAGAGAGAGAGAGAGAGAGAGAGAGGAAACAAAAATATTCCAAATTTTCTTTTACTTTACTATTACTTTATGTATATTGATGATGTGTAGGAGGATGTGGTTATGTCACTGACAAATGAAGAAGTCAAAAGACAGCTTCATGGAATCCTTTTCTATTTTCCACTCTATGTGAATTCTATGACTCAACTTCGGCTGCCAGACTTGTAAAGCTAAAGCCTTGATCTGCTGAGCCCTCTTGCAAACATTTTTTTTTTTTTTTTTTTTTTTTTTTTTTTTTTTTTTTTTTTTTTTTTTTTTTTTTTACAGCAAACAATGAGCTATTAACTGTGATTAGTATGAACTGGTTCCCACACTTTGGGTTACAGCTTATTTTAACAGACTTTTACTGTTATCAATCATATATATGTATGTTTTACACTTGAATTTTACATACATTTCTCTTTTATACAGAAATAGAAATTTTACATTGACAGTGTTTGCAATTTATGTAAGCAATATATAACAGAATAATACATTTGTACAGTAAATGCTAAAATAATCCTATTGTTTTTACGTATACCAAACTGGTAATGACTTTAGTTTAATTTGTTCCCTTTAGCCATACAAAATAATTAAAACATGAATGCACTGAACTTATTTGATATTTCTGACATTCACTCAGTGTTTCCATTTTACAAAATATTAGGTAGCTACTGTTTAAAATTCACTGTAACATTCACTTGTAGAAAGATATTAAAAAACATGTTCATTGTTTATAAAGAAAACTTTGTAATAAAAGGATAAATAAGTAAATAGCTTACTTCTCTTTGCAATATTTAGATCAGATCAGATGTGGAGCAAGCACAATGAGAAAGGAAAAAATATTTGCAGATACTTACTTTCATAATGAATTTTGAATCCATTATTGGAACGGCTATTGTCTGTTGTAAACAGAAGGTATATGAAGTTACTACTGCTGAACAGAAACTGTGGCACTTGTGTGCCATTGTAAGACCCAAGCAAGGGTGACAGAAGATTCGGTCCATCATGGACTTCCAGAACATCATAATTTAGTTCAGTCTGAAATCTAGAAAGAAGAGACCCAGTTGGAAACATTAGAAAATACATTGGAATAAAACATTATTTTTTGGCTATTCTACCTTTAAGGTTTATTTTTTTAACCACATTTATCATTTTTTATTTTATCTAAGGTATCACTGAAATAATTATCTATTCCAAATATCATAATCATATAAGGGATATGACCAGTCAGAAAAGATGTTTACTTATTTTTATAAGAAAACTGTCTGCTGAGTATTATAGGTTATCCTTAGTAAATAAATGAACTATTCCTGGCCTATATGCACTTCCCAAGACACCTTCATCTGCTACTTTCAATTCTGTGGAAAACTACATTGCTTTCTATTCATTTTAACAGTACATACATTTGAAGTCCGACCTCTGTTTTACAGAAACTGACACATTTTATATAGTTATTTGAAGACCTTTGAGTTTTTTTTTCTTAAAATTATTATGTAAGTCTGTATGTGGGATTGTGCATGTGAGTGAAGTACCCACAGCCTATGAAACAGGCCATCAGGTTCCCTGCAATTGAGTAACAGGTGGTTTTGAACTGCCTGACTTCGATGCTGGAAGCAAAAACTAGGTCCCATCTTAGGGAAAGAAAATACTTTAAATCGCAGAATTATAAAACACATTTGATAGTGAAGATGTAAAATTTAGTATGAGGCTTCAAAGTTTGTTTTCAAATGTCATTTTAACTTTATATAGGTTCATAATAATGTATTGACTGTTGGTTTACTTGATTGTGTGATATTTTTACTTATTTTTTATAATAAATTTAATTTAAAAGTTTGCATTTTCAACTTAAATTCTGTCATAAGAATGAAAAACAAGTCATTCTAATAGTCAAGTCGATTAACTGCAAAAAACTTATATAAAGTATTTTCAAAATAAAATTATTATTTGCATTGTTTTATAATAAGTTGGATAGAAGTCAGAAGCAAAATGTGAATGGAGGATTATGTAGACTGTGGGAATAGAGATGTGGGAGAGTACTCTAGGGTCTACTATAAAAATGTCATAGTGAATTCATTATTACATGCTAAAGAAATACATTAACTTTTAAGAAGACTCATAAGAAAAAGAATAAAAAATTTATTTTAAAAGAATATACTCGTAAGGCATTCTCAATGTTTTCTTGTCCCTTGAGGTCATATTTAGAGAAAAAAAAAAAAACATCAACAGGTGTTTAGGTCTGTATACATGGAAGCAGGTAACATATGCATGCCCAATTTCAAGTGATAATTTAATTTGTTATCCTAATGAATAAAACCTGTTTGCTCAATAAGTTGAATTACTTGCTCATTCATTTGTTGCCAAGTTACTCCTATCCTTGCCAGGCATCTCCATGTGATCATCTAAGGCAGTGCTTTTTTGACCAAGGACATGGGATATTTTAAAAACCCAACTGTTTTCAAGAAAGAAAGAGAGGAAATGTGCTTGTATTTCTGTCAAATAATTTCCAGTCAAGACTAACATGTATGGTAGTAGGAGAGCTCTGCAAATAAAGGTATTTGCTACAAAACCTGAGTACTGAGTGTGATCCCCAGGATTCATATGAAGAATCAGAGCATCAACTTACGCAGGGTAGGCTCTGACAATCTTTTACAAATGCCCAAATATATATGCACACATATACCATTCCTGCATTTCATGTATAAATGTGGTTAAAAGAAAAAGACTTTTCATGTTTTCAAGTAAAGGAAGAAGAGACAATGGCTAAAGTCCCCAAAGAAACATTTTACTTAAAGGATCTTATATATTCATGTATGCATGGAGAATACTTGAAAGAAGACTATTAATATGACTGTGCTCTGTTTAGTCTGGAATACTGAGGCTGTCACTGACAATATCTTAAGTCATTCTAACTGCCATATGGCAATGATTTTGACAGTCATCTGGATTCAGACATCACCATGTTGGGACTGTGAGGCATGCCCAAGCACATTGAGTCTGCAAAACTATTCTTTGTTTCAAATGTATACTTTATGCTAAGCATAGTCTACTTAAAGGATATTCAGTATTCAAGGTAATTCTGGCTTACATAATGAGTCTGAGTGAGCCTAGCCTGGCTATATAATATGATATTAAAAACCAAAATAACATAATGAACTTACAAATGTATATAATCTGAATATGAATCTGCATGCTAAAATGTTAACCACTACCCCATTTCTTGAAAATATTATGATGAAGAGTAAATGTTTAAAGAGGAAATTAGATTAAATAAAATCATGACTGTAGGCTTCAATCCAACATATTCTACATATGGGAAACAAGAACTAGGACATAGAAACATATATACATACATGCATGCATACACACATTCATTCATACATACATACATACATATATACATACATTCATACATATATGCATACATACATACATGTATACATACATACATAAGATATGGTATGACAGTGCAAGAAGGATATAATATAGATAAGATATGTAGATATATAGATGGATAGATACATAGATAGATGATAGATAGAATAAAAATTCCTATGTAAAAGTGGATAGAGGACAGAGCTAAAAACAAAAAAAAAAAAGAAAAGAAAAAAAAAGACTATAGAAATAGCATTTTTGACAGTCCTTGAGCTCAGACTGCCAGTCCTTAGAATTGCTTCAACCATAATATCTTAAAATGAGTGCCCTATACACTGAAACTCAGGATTTAATTCTATGTAAAATAAATGAGCACATCTATTTCAGAGCATCAGTTTTGTTTTTGTCTTTAATAGATGTCACATGTTTTTGCATTACAAAGTAATTTTAAAGTAAATTTCCTTATGACTTATCATCAGCAAACATTTCATTCATTTACCTACTCTATTTAACCAGGGTCATATCAAAACTTAAGGCCAAGGGGTCACAAGGGAAAATTGAATGCATCCTGTACTTATTGAGTGATTGATTATATGAGAGTACACATATGTGTGTTACACTTAAGGGCTATATTGAATTGTTTTTTTTTTCTTCATAACCCTTTTGTTTCAGGACATTTAGCAGACCTGAATTCACAAGCCCTTAAAAATATAGGACAAGTAAACTCATTAAATTAAAGGTCATATGTTCATATCTCTGTATTCTGCATAAGTACAGCAAAAAGGTCTTGCATATTTTAGTAGTAAAGTTACAGCAGTAAACAAATAAAAAATTAACTTGAGATCAGACTGAAAGGTCAAAATGGGCAGACCTCCTTTAAGCATTCAAGGTACAACAATTGACTCTTCTAATAAAATTATTTATTGATGTAGTGAGAGAAACGGTGAATGCCAACTAGTTCAATGTCTATTCATTTCTGTGTAAGATAGAAAAAATATTTGCAGAGACCTTTCAAATGTAATTTTGATAGAGTGTCCAGGTTCAGCTTCAATCACCCACTCACAATTCAAAGAGTCTTTGTAGTATCCTGGCCATCCTGGGGAGAGAATTACTCCACTTGGAGCTGAAAAGTGGCCACCGCATGGAGCTGAAAGATGAAAACATAGAATATAAAAATAGGCTTTGCAGAATAAGTTATATAAAATCTTTTCAGTCCTAACATTAATTTACTTATTTATTTTTAAGATGTGCTCTTGTTATTCAGTTTATGTGATCATACTATGCACTATGGAACACAAGTTAACCAACTCACTCCAACCTTTCTTTCTCAGAATCCCGAATACTGGAATGTTAAGCACGCAGAAATATACCTAGCTCAACTATGATTATAAATAACTTTACATCTTTATTATTATGGATATTAATACTATGTTAATGATAAAAATTTATGTCATTATTTCTGTCATTAACAGATTATAGCCTTACAGAGCTTATATACCTATAAAACTGTGATACAGCTACACTTAGCTGCTCATCCTGACATCCTCAAGTCTCCAGATAATTTCTTTACATATCTAGGACATATTCATCCTTTTCATCTTTAATTTGAGATGATACATACATTGTCAGATTTTAGTTCCTTCTTAATTTTTCTCACATTGTGAAATTTTCTTAATTCACATTTTCTGAACTATCAATTGCTATTATAGTTTATGCAGTTTTTGTCAGAGGATGGTCCTTATAAACTCACATGTTGGAACTCTTAAGTCTCACTTGGGAGAACTACTTGGGAAAAAATAGGAGGCATGGCCTTTATGTAGGAAGTGTATCACTGGAGTCTACCTTTGAGGTTTCAAAAATCCCAGACAATTTCCAGGGACTTCATGCCTAGTGTTTGTGAATCAGGATGTGACCTCTCAGCTAGTGGTTTAGTGCCGTGCCTACTGCCACAATCTTTGTCATCATGGTTATGGACTCTAGCTAACCCTCTAAAATCAAAAGCCCCAAATAAACTCTTTGTTATGTATACGTTGTTTTGGTCATACTGTCTTATCACAACAATAGAAAAGGAACTAAGAGAGTTTATACCACCATTAAGTCATTCTCTCCTGCTATTTCTCATTTGTTATTTGATTTTTTGATGTGGTTCAACTGTCAAAATAATACTCTCTATATTTTGGGTTTATCAGTTTCTAGACCTCAATTTTGATCAGTTTCAATTGTTTACATAAAATTAAAATTCTACTTAATATTATAATTAATGCTCTATTTTATTATCTGTATTTCTTTTAACTCAAATACAACTAAAACCACAGGGTTAGCATTGCTGAAACTTTGAGTATATACATTACATTGTGGCAATAAACAAAGAGAACAAATGACTAAAGTTCTACAGGTCACACCAGTCTCAAATCATCTTTTCAAAATTGGTACTATATTATCCTTGATGCAATTGGTCAATTATACGGCCATGTATCTAGTAGTATAAACCAGAAGGCCCAGACATATTTTTCCTTAGTACCATTATGTTTACCACTTATTCCTTTATCCAATCTACCCTAAAATCTATCCTCACTTTTCCAGATATGACTGTTTAAATTAACATAATACTATCCCAGGAATACCAAGGTATATCCCTTATAAAATACTTCTTTTTTTCTTTTTTTTTATTTTATTATTATGAACAAAGAAGTCACACTTTCTATCCTTGTATATTCTTATTCAAGGTCCCTTTCCCCTCCCACCACATCAGGTCATTCTCTCTTCTCTACAACTTCCCATCCTCTCTCTGGGTAGGCAGCAGGCAGTCCCAAAGTCCCGCTGACCCAATGCACTGAACAGCTTGGGATCAGAAATACCTTGGACTGACTCCTTGGATCCCACTCCTCCGAGATAAAACACCTCTTTAACTTCTGTACTCACAGAGACTTTCATCTGTGCTGTAGCTACAATTTACCTAATGCTCTTCATTGTTTTTTTCCCATGTTCACCTGCATGACCTATCTTTTGCCTAGCCCCTGACCTTTTTCTTGCACTGTACACAATACACTGTACACTGTGCTGGATACATTAACATCCTTTACACAAGACATATACACAGGACAAAGTTTAAATTATATGATAGGTTTTAAATGTACAATAAAACCTATTTTTTTATTTTACCAATAAAAAAACAAACAAATATATTCATCAAGGCCTCAACATTGGCCCTTTTGATATACTGCTTTTTGTTTTCATTAATAGGTGGGAAGAGGGTTACTTTCATTTTTTCTTAACCAGGTGTGATGACATATGACTGTGATACAGCTAAAAGGATCCCTGAGACATTGACCTGCCTAAGCTGCAGAACCAAATTTTGCTTCAAAACAAAAAACAAATGAAGAAAACAATCAAATTTTCTCATTTTAACTTATTTTTCTCAATGTTTTACCTTGCATTATATTGAAACCTATTTTCTGTGTACAAATTTTATTCCTGTTATTCTTAAATAATGTAAAAGAAGACAAATAAGTTAGTAAATATAAGAAACAAATTCTCTATAAAATACTTGAGCAAAGTCTTCATTGCTTTGATATTTCTCTTTTATTTATTTTTGCTATGAGACATAGTCTGAGGTGGCTCAGATGAGCTTTAAATATGTAACCCTCCAGTTTCAGCCACTCTAGTCCATTCCATCTTGCTTAAATGACGTTTCTTTTTTTTAGGTTATATTATTAATCATGCTATTGGTATGAGAATGTTTCTTAATAAACCAAATACCATTTCTTAACCGAATCCAATACTGCTGCTTAGAAAAAATTTGCCCAAGAAGACCATAGTTATGAGGATTACATACTTTGAATAACATATGATTTATTTTTATGCAGGTTTGTTATATATTTCAACTATGAATCTATATGTATAATAGTCATTAAATTAATACAATTTAAAAGAGTAGTATTTTATTTAGAAAAAGTGCAGAGAATAAGAGCATATGTGGCAGAAATCCTTATTATGTCATTAACTCATGCTGTTCTCAAAACATGTTTATGCATTAAGCCATTAAATAAAGTAATTAGTCATAAAATTAAAATTCAGGAAGGGTCCAAAACATGATTAAAAAGTAATGCATTGAGAGGCATTTTGTCCTAACCCCCAATCCAAAGAGTGAGGGAAAGAGATGAGCAGGTTCATTAAAAAAAAAAGAAAGAAAAAAAAAAAAAACCTAACAGAAAGATGTCTCTTGTGGCTTCAGAAAGGCCATTCTCATGTAGTGTCATCACTCACTCAGTGAAGGTTCACTAAAGCTTATCACATTTACTAAGGTAGAATCTCTCCAAATTATCCTTTTAAAAGCCTGGCAAGAGCTAGACTGTAGAAGATCTAAAACCTAAGAAGAGAGAGGTTTGCTGCTTTCGGTGAGTCTGAAAAAGTCTCTTGATCTGAGGGGCTGTCCAGTGAATGTCAGGGCAGAGAGACTGCAGTGCAGCAACAAAATGATCCCCAAGTGCTCAAACCATGCAAGAGGAAGAATTTAGTGAGACTGGAATGTTCAGGGGGATAAGGAGATCAATGCAGAAAGCAGTACAGACCTGAAAATAGTCGCGAATGCACAGAAATAAAATAAGTTTAAAAACCAACACCTGGTAATAGTGATAATGTTTATAAGATGAATAGCATTTATAAGAAGCTAACTGCAACGTGAGTGATAATAGAGAAGGAAAATTAATTATTGTCTAAATATTACAGTTTAATGTTTCATATATAAAACAATATATTATATGATACTTCTCTTTAGGTAGCACTCAATTTAATTTCACCTGAAGAATGTCATTTGACTATTAAACAATAGCAATGAAATAACAAATTTTCCATGCTTATTATTTTCTCCAAATGCTTCAGAATTAATGGTAACTGTTGATACTTCAGAAATGCATATACATTTTATACCTAAATAAACTCTACCTATCATTAAATTTAGTGAAAGCCAGAAACAATCTTTGATTGAAAAAATAGAATATTTATGAAAAATCAAAAGTCTAAAGAGGTATTTTTAAAAGCCAACTTTTAATCATGAGAGAAGAAGATGATTGAGTAAGAGGAGCAACAATGAGGAAGGAAAAAAAAGAGATGGAGATCTTAATAGAGGAAGCCAGTGTGGGATTGGAAAAAGACAGCATGCTAGGGTCACCTAAAAGAATTCACAGGATGTTTCTACCTAGGTCTCCAACCAATAGTGATGGTGTTGCCTAGACAAGACTTCCTCTATAATCAAATGAATAGCCACCCCAAGTGCCACCATAGAACTTACATCCAACAATGAATTGAGGCAGAGGCAGAGATACATGGCTGAGCACTGGGCTGAGCTCCTGGTCCAGCTGAGAGCAGAGGAGGAGAGTCTATATGAGCAAGGAGATAGGTATTATGAGGAAAATTACCACAGTGATGGCTGGCTGGAGCACTGGGGAGCTCATTGAATGAAGAATAGACACCTGGGAAAACTTCAAGAAAAGGAACCAGACCCTCCAAGGATAGGCAACTGTTCACTGACATAGGCAGTATGTGGAAACTCCAGGGGAGGGATCAGACTGTGTTCCTAAGCATGGACTGGCACTTCAGAACTCATTCTATCCAAAGGAACACCTAATCCAGTCATAACATTAGGATGAGGAAATTGGACCTGCCTGGAGTGGATGCTGAGCTGATCCACTGAACTTTTTGCTTATTTTGGGGAGATCCTGTGGGTTGGGGAGGAGGAAGGCAGACAGGGAGAGATTGGAAGGGGGATGGGAGAGAGAGCAAGGTGGTACATGGAAAGAAGGACTTTATTTTCTAAAAAAAAAAAAAATAAAAAAATAAAGGAGCAAGTTGCCAAAAAAAAGCCAACTCAGTAACTCATCAATGCATGCATTAATTCAATCAATCATGCTTGTTATACAACATACTAACAACTCTTAAAATTCTCATTGTCGGGCAGTATGATAAGACAACTCCTGAGCCAGGGTGTGTGACACATATCTCTAACACCAGCTTCATTGATTTTGGGGGCAGTGATGACAGAAACAAAAATATCACAAATCCACTTTCAGGTTAGTCTATATGGATAGTCAAACAGATATATAGGTGACAAGCACAGGGAAGAAAGAAAAAAAGAAAAGAAAAGAAAAAGAGAAGAACTATGCATAATTAGCAAGCCTAAAAGCCTGGAATCAATTCCTAGTGCTCCACTATCTGGTTGTAATAATGTGATTCTATAGTGTCAACACATGGAAGGCAGAGGCAGGTCAGTAAGAAACATAATGTCATTTTTAGTTATAGAGTAAGTTTAAGGCTTGTCTGGGATACAGGAGTCCCCCATCTCATCTAGGTGGGGATGACTACTATTTTGATCATTTGGATTTGATATGAGGTATTCAGATTGTAGAGTGCTATAAAAGTTACTTAACATTCTTTTCCCACAAAGATGTCAAGTTTTTGCCTATTTGGAAAAGACAGAAACAAAAAAAATTAAAAATAAATTCTATTATAAAGATATACTCAATGTAGAGGACATGAAGTATACATAGAAAATATTTAAGTTAATCTTTTAAGGATGAATCTCAGTTCTGGAAAAAAAGAGATGTTGGATCTTGGACATCTATATATGAATCTACATTATGAGGGTATATAGATCGAATCAATTTAAACAATTGAAAAAAGGTAGAACAAGACTGAGGTTTCCATTTGTTGGAATATGCTTGGGCAGTGCATTTGGACTATGTGAGATTAGCAAGGATATTTTCCAAAATATGTAAGGGAGAGTTAATCAGAATCTGACATAAGGCTATTTCAGGGAAGTGCTGAATGATGTAGTTAAGATGTAAAGTCAAAAGTATTTCTTGGTGACACAATGTAACATAAAAATGCAAAAGAACAGAAACTGTTCTTTCTACTCTAGCAACATAAAACAAAATGGGTGTTGACTTCATTTAAAGCAATGGAGACCTCAGAGCACACTAGAGGCTTATATGTTAAACTGTCAACCCAATTTAGTGCTAAATGTGGAGAGGATGCCAGCTAGCATTAGGTCTTTTTAATTAGTGATTGATAGTGGAGGGCCCAGCTTGTTGTGGAGGGTGCTACCTCTTTAATTGTGGTCCTGAGTTCTATTAAGAAAAAAAAAATAAAAACAGGCTGAGCAGGCCATGAGGAGAGAGGTAGTAAGCAGCACCCCTCCATGGCCTCTGCATCAGCTCATGCTTCTAGGTTCCTGCCTTGTTTGAATTCCTGCCAAATACAGTTTTTTTCTCCACATCTCGCTTTTAGTCCTCATATTTCCTCATAGTAATTGTAATTCTCATCAGGACAGAGTGTATGAAATATCAAATAAATAAATAAACAAACAAATAAGTGGTGTTCTCTTCCTAAGAATTATTATTATCATGGGTTATGTTAAAGTTTCAATGTGACTAGAAGGAGGTGATATTGAGGAAAGTAGAGCAGTAAAATATGTAGCCCTTTGAAAAATGGTGTTATTGAAAGTCAAATATTAGCCAATAGCCATTACATCACCAAATACAGGGTGAAATTTCTGCTGGGGTCTTCCTTGCTCCTAAATGTGTAAATTAAGAATCTAGTAACTTAAAATAATTCCTAAATTTTACAAAACAACAAAATAGTTGAATTATACTTGATGTGGGAAAACTTCAGTCTGAAGTGTTATCTTTATGGGTTGCCTCCTGTGACAAGCAGCATTTACCTTTGAAATCATAAATTATTTCCCCTTCCTTAGAGATACAAATCAGACTCTCACAATTTTCACAACCCTCGAATTATGCCTCTCCTCTTGAACATCATCAAAAGCCCTCTGTGTAATCTCAGTGGGAGTGTAGGAAACGACCTCATTAATTTCCAGTTAGAGAACACAAATGAGCAAATCACACTGGGCATCTGTCTGTTTACCTTCCCCAGCAGCTTCTTCAAGTCCATACCAGTGGTTAAGAACGTTCACTCTCACACTCTATCAGGATAATCCTGAGCAGCCTTAGAAAATAGAGTATAGATTATTTACTTATTGAAAGTAATTTTTGGTTTCTCCCCTTTTTTTTTTCTTTTTAGTTTCCCTATATATGATTTGATAGAAATCACGGGCCCAGAAAATTGAAGAGATTCTACACAAGTTGAAGTTACAAGTTAGAAACCACTTTTTTTTTTAACATATAGAATTAATTTTCTAAGAAAAATATTTATTTAGGTAATGCTTACTGTCTTTAGATTTAGTGAAGAGTGATATTGATGGAATTGAGTCTAGACCAATTAGTCAAAAGATTTTTAATATAAGTTGAAGTTTTTAAACACCCTGTCAACATTTCCATTCATTTATTGATAAAAGAGATTGAATCTGCTATAATTTGATAGCTAACATTTTTTTAAAATGAAAATCTACAACAATGTATCTGACCATTATAGACATAAAATTTTAAAGATTTATTTTTTTTTACCATTTTTTACTTGTGTGTATGTGTGTTTGTGTGAATGAATATCATTTGTAAGTGGGATTCTGAGAAGATCAGAAGAAAGCATTCAATCTAAAATCTAGGTACCTAGGAGGCTTGTTAAAATATAGTTTTACAGAATACAACATTTGTGTTGTATTGTAAACAGAATACCAGATCCATAATGTTAACAGGAAAACTTCCAGTGATCCTTCAGGTTTATTTTATTTTTATTGTTTAGTGGCCACAAAGCCCATGAAAATACATAAGTGGTTAGGTAAACAGTATGGGTGTTTCTCTAACTCAGAGATCTCCTGAATGCCATCTCTCTTCAGTTTCTTAAAAGTAAAGGGCTATTGTAGTACAAATGAGAATTATCCACCAGATGTTCATAGTCTGGAACCCTTGACTGCCATTTGGGAAGTTTATAGAACCTTTAGGAGGTAGAACTTGGTTGAATAAATGATGCATTGAGGAAGGCTGTGAGGTTTCATAGCTTGGTCCCACATCCTTTTCCCTAGGACATCTGACAGGCTCCCGATTTTGTCTCCTCCTCGCCACAATTTACTGTATCCTTCCTAGAATTCTAAGCCAGAATGAGACTTTTCTTCTTTTAACATGATTTTGTAAGGTTGTTTTTATCACAAGAACAAAAGGAGCCACTAATGCAGGGGATTATTTATACATATTAATGAGATGCAACTTGTTGCCTATAATTTTCCCATTTTGAAACAATGAAAACAGCATGTGAGAAATACAAGGAAAACTATTTCATTTCTCCAATCTAATATTTTTATAGCACATAAAATCTGTTATAAGTAGTTTGTAGTCAATGATCAATTCATTACTTTTACCATAAGGATTCAAAATAACTAATATACTTTAAGACCTACATGACTCTGTAGTCTTCAGATAGAATTCAGATAAAATTCTCATCAATAAGAGTTCTTTTTTTTAAATGTGTATGTTTTTCTTTATTTAAAAGCTTTTTTTTAAATTTTACACACCAACCACAGTTTTCCTTCCCTCCTCCTACTAACCCCCAACTTCTCCCCACCCTAACCCTCATCCACTTCTCAGAGAGGGTAAGGACTCCCACAGGGAGTCAATATAGTGTGCATATCAAGTTGATACAAGACTAAATTCTCCACCATATGAAGGCTGAGCAAGATATCCCTGAAGAAGTTAGAAGTTTCATAACAGGAGGTAATGTCGGAAAAGTTGTCAAAAAAATGGAGATATAAAGCTGAGTTTTGATCATGTTAGCAACAATGAATTTTAAAAAGCAAACACTCATGGATTTGCTCAGAGAGGTGACCCTTTTGTAAAGGTGCCTGATAAACTCAACACCTTACATCATCACATACAGATGCCCCCATTTTTCAACTTTTCTTTAATTTGCTTTATATTTGTAGCTGTGGTACATGATCATTAGATATATCTAACAAATACATTGGATGATGATTCAATGGAATTAAAGAACATTTATATTTTAAAAGATGAAACTATGTTCATGAAAATGAAAGTCTGAATGTCTCTGAAACTTGAATATTAGTTCCATTCCTTCTTTCATTGACAAATTTCTTCTGTTCATTTTTCAAACTTGGGCAAGCAAAGATTAGGAGATAAATTCTTCAGATAGCTATTATTTATTTCCCAGTGCTAGTCGTTCAGATGAACCTCAGTATTAAGTATTATATAAACATATTGATAAAAAACAAATTCTTCTTTTGTGATAAATATGTGTATGTATGAACAGACATTGCATTAGAATTACAAATCAGTTCTGATATATGCATAGAGTTGTTACTCATATTGCATCTTCGAAAGAACTCTCTCCATAGAGAATGTCATGTCTATGCAGAAGGGCTTCCTTTCCTCTGAGGCTGATTGAAATTCAGGAGAAAACCCTTTTTCTTCAATGAGAAAGTTCATCAGGCATGCAAGTCCTGCCTTGCCCCCAAATGGTTCTCTGGGGACTCCAGTTCCATCCTATTCATTCGAAAAATTTTCTCAGATACCTCACTAGGGAGTAGAAGAAAATATAAACCATAGTAACTCAGGGAGATCTATTCTGAGGGTAAGGCAGTTTTTGCTTGAGTAAGCATTTTATGGAGCATCCTGAAATCATTAGAGCAAACACAAAGCATGGTTTCATTCTCAGTTTTTTTTCTGACTTTTACTTTAATATGCACTGGTCCATCTCCCTCTTTTTTAAAACAAATCTTGAGAATATATACTAACTTTCTAACTACTTTCATTTTTATTAAAATTCATCCATTTTATTTTCAAACTCTTTGATTTCTTTTATTCATTCACCTAAGACACCTCTCTGGGTAGTGGAGAGAACTGTAGTCTGTGGAGGGGGAGGGTGTGCACTTGCTGATTCTCTGACCCACTCTTGAAATAAACAACTGGCTGCCTCTAGCTTCTCTTGTGGTTACAGTTAAGGCTAGTATGTATAAGGTGGTCCAGTGGTCCCATTTTTGGCACTGGTGGTGGTACCAAGCATTAAAAAGGCTTGCTTTCACATTAGCAGAATCAATGCATCTTTTGTAAAGTTGAATAATTAGGAGAGAAGTCTTTCAATACTTGATTTCTCAATAGAGTAAACTAAACCATTTCTAGGTACTACTCTTCTCAAAGATCTTACAGTAAATTTGTGATCTCTTGTGTTTCATTTATTAAGAAGCCAGTCATCATCTATTTTGGTACTTAGCTGATAAGTAATGCACTCACATCATTAACTGTCAAACTGCTGGACTACAGGGCTCTGACTGTTTCTAGCTTACCAGTTAATTATGATTTTCTTTCTCCTGATCACTAGTCACGAAAGACATACTCATCTGTAAATCTGGTGAATAAGCAAACATATTCTTGGCAATTATAACCTTTCTTCTGTATATGTATCTACATTCTATATGAGCAAGTATCCTAAGGTGCTCACATTCAGTTTGCAGTATCTGAAGAAATTACTATCTACATCACTATTTGAGGATAAAGGAAACCTCAACACCCCATGATATTAACAGTTAAAATCAGAAAAAAAGATATATCAATTTCTTTTACTTCCCTAACTTCAGCTTAAATGAGTTGGGAGAGTAATGACTGAATTTGTCATTGAGAGAGAAGAGTTAATGTATATATCCTATATGGGGCCACTAAAACTCAATTGTCTATGGAGAAATTGGACATACTTTTTGTTCTTTAGCTATTGGTGCTAAATAGGAAGCTTTGAACACTGGCTTCAGTTCTTCATATTCACATGCTGGTTTTGTTTTTCTGGTTAGAAAGTCTTCAAAGATGATATTGTTTGAAATCATTATTAGACTAAACAAGAGGCAAGTTTCCACTCAGCCAGTTTTAATGTAGCATCTTAATTAAATTACTAGCTTTGAGCCAAGATAATTATGCAACTCATCCAATATATTTCATTAAATGAAATCCTCTTTATCTACAGAGAAGCTCAGTGAATATTTTATGTCTTAATCATATTCAAGAACATGACCACATAACTGGAAAGGCCAATATTCCATTTCTATTTTTACTGGGAGCTTGCTTTAGATTAAAAAAGGCACTACTGGCTACCTTGTAATCGGTTGAGGTTGCTAACATTAGGAAGAAAATACATATACATTGGAGTATCAAGAGATCTAAACAAAAATATATTATGAACAAATAAATAGGCTCAGAGAAATGATCTACTTCTAAATTTAAACTACAAAACTCAATATGTGCAAGGGATTTTTTTTGAAAAACACAAGAACATTGCTAACAGAACTAAGAGATATCAGCATAAAAGGGTTACATAAAGTTAAATTATGAATAAAAATTATTAATAAAGTGAACTAAAGACTAAAATATTCAGCATGACTCTGCAACACTCATCAATGAAGAACAAGGGCAGAAATGAAGAGTGAAAAAGTAAAAGTGTGCCACAATAAAAACTAAAGTACTTAGTTTACTTAGTTATATTATTAATCTTACATAAAGATTAATATAACTCAAAATGTCAACCATTGAGAAAATCAAATTTTTAATTATTGTCTTAATTTTGTTTCTACTGTGTTATAAAAATAATCAAAAGAGACTTGAGGAGGCAAAGGTTTATTTCTATTTAGAATTACACACCCTAGTCTGGCAAAGGAAATCAGGGAAAAAAACTCAATACAGGCACTTAGAGCCAGAAATTGAAGCTGGGTCATGGTTGAGTGCTACTTACTAGCTTGATACCCATGGCTTGATCAGAATTTCTTAAATATTCTTTAACCATCTTCTCAGCTATGGCATCACTCACAGTGAGCTGGGCTTTTCCATAATTAATTATCAATCAATAAAAGTACTTAGGCATTTTCTCATTTGAGATCGCCTTTTCCCAAATGATTCCAACTTGTGTCAAGTTGACATAAAATTAGTCAGCACTGAATGTAGTTTTCAGATTGTGTATATTATATTGCTGATAATTTCTAACCAAATAAATGCTCTTTTTCATTCTGCAATTAAACCCCTACCTGTTTCTGATATCTTGACTGTGATTCTGCAATATGTCTTATTTTTAAAATTAAGATTGACCATTAATATAAATCCTCATACTGAGGAAATGTTCCTTTCTGTATTTGCAGGAGACATAGAAGCACTAATTTACCTTCAATGGCCTTGCTCTTTTAAAGAGAAAACTTGATGTGAGTTAGAACTCACTATATGACACCTGGAGGAGAACCTTCTTTTTTAACTCAAGTCTCTGGGTATGCTACCTCGATTAACTTCTTCAAATACATTGGGTGGTTTATTACTGGAAAGTACAGAAGCAAGCATTTATAAAGTCAGATTACAGCTCAGAAAGTATTATGAAAGGATATGTCAGAAACTTTATCTCTTTGCAAAGTGCATAATTCTATGTACGAAAGGAAAGAGAATGTTTCTGCTTAGCTTTCCCACAGGACAGCATTTCTTTTTTTTTTTTTTTTTGGCATCATTTCAAAGGAGAACACTGTAATGAGATGAACACACCATCCTATAGGACAGGGTGCAGGGGTATGTATGCTGCTTTAGCTTTAGCCTTCAGATAAGGAAGGCTTTCCAAACACATAGAAGTATTGCATATAGTAGAAAACTGAGGGAAAAAGCTACTTAAAGAGGCAATTCTGGAAGGCAGCTATGCTCACCACTATATCACCAATGCAACACATAAGATACAATTCTGTAAGCATGGGGAAAAGAGAAAGATAAATTGATGATGATGATTTTCTGAAGTTTTATTGCTCTTTGAATAGGATGCAAGGGTAACTTAGGGAAATATTTGTGAAGCTTGCATATACTATGTAAAATGTTTCCATCCCAGATCAAAAAAAATATCACATTTTCTTTCATATATATATATATATATATATATATATATATACACATTTATATGATTCCTGAATTGGCCTACATCATGTTGGACAATTGAGCTATCTAACAGCTAAATGGTTAAGAAAATTATGCAGTCATGTGGTTCAAAAAACAAGAAGACATGTATAGTCAAAAGGACATTGTAGAAAGAACCATGAAATACAAACAACGGGGCGGGGGGGGAGGAAGGAGAGAACTGTGAAAGATAGGTTGTCCAGCTAAATTCCAGATTTGTCACCTAACTTCTCAAATGTGAGAACTATTAGAAATTTCTGAACAACTCATCAGGAAAATGGTTCTTAGGAAAGTGCAAATGAAAGGCAATTCAGTGATAATACATAGTTAAGTTGAACTTCCCTGTTAACCCAACACATTCTTTTGGGGATTAGTTACTACTGATGAATTTCCAATTAAAATATTCAGGGAAACCCTAGTTCAGTTTACTTGTTTTCTAGGGTGAATGTACCTTCGAATGCTCACAAATAGTGCTTTCAGTTAACATTATTAGCACTTTTGTTTAACATATTACTTTTGCTAAGTAGAAACATATTTATTTATATCCATGGCTGCCTCTATCAAAATAACTTGTCTCACTCTGGGTGAATTCAATTTCTATTATTTTCCTAATCTAGTGGATGTCTGAAGTTACACTTTCTCCACTCACACTGTATTTTAATTTTGGTTGTGACTCACATATTCAAAGTTAACATTTCCTGGTAGTTGACTTCATAACCACAGTGAGTAGAATTCTCTGACAACTTAAAATAAACACACTAGAAACAGTCAAATTCATGGAAAGTGTCAGATGGTCAACAAGTATCACAATAAGGTTTTAAAGAATCTGAAGAGGCAAACAGACCTGTAATATGCATATGGCAGAATGACCATAACTACTAAATAACTACAGATCAATTCCTAAGACAAAACAGTCTCACAAATTCAATAAAATAAGTGGAAACTGAAACAAATGAGAAACATAACACTCTATGAGAACAAAGGTTGAGTAATGGGAAGATCCTGTAAGGTTTGGACAATAAACAATAATATTTAAGCTGAAAATGAGGAGGCATCATTAATCTATGAACATGACTAAGTGAAAGGCCTTTCCCACAGTCCAGGATGGAAATACCTTTGGTTTCTTAAAATATTCTTCCTACTGATAACAGAAAACATCTCAGTGGCTTCGTTATATGATGTTTTGCAGGGTAATTAAAATATTCTAGGATTTATGCTAAAGGCAAGTTCTAAGTGCATTGCTTGCCACAATAGTGGAAAGCCAGTAAATAGAGTTCCTTTCCAAAGAGACTTGAAAGAAATTTATCTCCTACCCTTGACTGAAAAGACCTACAGCCACACACTTAGATGAAGAAGTAAGCATAGTTTAAATGCAAATGTGTCATATTTCTTTCTTCCCAATTCAAAGTTTGGGCTGATGGAAGGAACTTTGGAATGCATGATACAGGTGTGCCTGACAATGACCTCAGAAGCTTTTATAAGAACATTTTGTCAGAGAAAGAAAAAAGAAAAGAGAGAAACTTCTATTATTAAAAGAAAGAAGCAAAGTTGACTTCCAGTCAGAGTTCTAAATGTAGTGATGAAATTAACAGGCATTCAGCACAGGCTCACCCTGTGTAGAGTAGAAACATGGATGCCTATGGGAGTAGCAGGATTGTAAGGCATATAGGCAAAGCAGAGCTGCAAACCACAACCACTGGACAGCTTGGAATCAGAAACACCTTGATCTGTCTCCTTGGATCCCACTCCCCGTAGAGGAACACCTGACTCAGTCTTGAGGTTGGGAAGAGAAAACTGGAGCTGCCAGGAGTGGAGGCTGAACTAAGCAATATTGGAACAGTGAGACCATGGGACTGCCTGCTGCCTGCCCAGGGAGGGGATGGGGAGTTGTGGAGAAGAGAGAATGACCTGATGTGTTGGGTGGGGGAAGGGACCTTGAAAAAAGATATACAATGATAGAAAGTGTGACTTCTTTGTTCATAATAATAATAATAAAAAGAAAGACTATGAAAGCACCTGCTATTAGTGAGGAATTGAGGAAGAGAGAATATGAGAATGTGGGGTATGTTTCCTTTATAAAGTCCCCTATGTTGTTCCACAAAGCACCCAATATTAATCAACTGTCACATCCCAGTGATGCTGGGATGCTTCTGTGGTGCAGGTACCATGCAAAGGTTCATCCTGGATAGAACCAGTTATAGGCAGGGTATACTGTAAATATAGATGAAAAGTCATTGATTGTTACTTAATGAAGATGATTGTTTCAGAATTGGAAGTAAACTGACTTTAATGGTGATTATGGAAACAAATGTATTTAGTTCCCCATTAGCAGACATATAAATTGCAAGGCTTACAAAATCAATTGTCATCATGGTGAGACTGGATAAATTCATTTTATATTAAAAAGTTCTAATTTTTAGTAAGACCCAACATCTTAGTTTTAATCATTAGCAATGAACTTCAGTTTATTGAATAAAAGGTATACTCTGAATATTTCTCACAATTTTATTTGTACTACTAGAAATTAATCCAACTTCATTTGTGGGAATACTTTGTGATACCCTTTTCTATTTTTCATCTACTATCGATCCAATAATCTTTTCTCAAGGAATATGGCAGATCAAATATTTCCCAGATTTACAGACTAGTAATCATGTACAGAACACTGTGCTGCCAGAATGTTTGTACTCCTAGACAACTGTGGCAAAGTTGGGTAGGGAATAGAGTCTGTAGCATCTCGAAGTAGATGTTACATGGGAACTCCATGTTGTCTAATCAAACAAAATTTTTCTTGTTCTTTCTTTTTTATGAAAATTTAGTTTATTTTTTTATTTACATATTTATTATTTGGTGATTTTTACATCATGCACCCCATAAGACTCTGAGGTTCTGGCTACAGGGAGTTTAATTATGCTCCAGTAAGTAAATGAACAGCATGAATGGGCATTTTTGTGAATGGGGAGATCATAAGAGTGAGTATGAATCTGAGAGTTCTGATAACTGACAACTTTTCTTTTTCTATAAGATTTCTGTGATCATTTAAAATTCTTTCATTATTAAATTATTTAATATTTCTTATTGTACTATATAGAACTAAATACTTATATATAACTAAAATGCATTTATGTCATTTGCACTACTCATGTGAAAATAATAAAATGCAAACAGAACATTTAAGCATGGCTTTATTTTATCCAACATTAAACGTTTTTTTTGAAGGTAATGAAAACCTTTAACTAAAATGTTAAACATTTTTTCGTAAGGTTATGCTAGTACACTAAATGATGAATCAAAGTGAAGAAGAAAAAATGTATCAAAATGTGTAATGTAGAAAAAGTAGGAAAAAAAAGGCACGTTATATTCACAGAAACATTGCTTCCACATATTGTTTTCCAGGTAAACAAGATTGCCCAGTTAGCACACTGGGAAATCATGTGGCAAGGAAAAAACACACTTTTGTAATTTCTTTCTTAAGGAAAATTTGATTCTTCATATACTCTAAGACTTTAAAAACATACATATAATTGTGTAGGATTTGGAAATTTAGACCCAGGAACAGGAAAATCATTATAGATCTTAATTAGGGACTAAGAAATCACTGCTTGTCTCAAAAGTTAGGTAGGACTTGACATCAGTGAACATGTTTGAGTAGGAAACCAACTTCAAGTGTAGCCTAGGAGATGGGCAGTCTTAGAAGGGCCACAGGTATGTTGTTTCTGGTAGATGTTGATTCTGCCTTCTTTGGCATCAGCTTTGACCTGTGGTGCTTGAAAACACAACCAGGAAGGGACGCTGTTTCATTCAAAGAGAAAGAAATAGTCTCCTTCAGAAAATTTATAAAGCATCTCTTTGAGATATTTGGAGAGCTTAATGGCCTGTGCCAAATTAGAGTTCAGCACACTGTGCCTTGCTTTAAAAAAATAAATAGCATCTATTTTTCACAGGTAGTGGAAAATTGCCTTCTAGAATTAGCAATGATTCATAAAATTATTTGTTGTTATGATTTCATTAGTTTTTGCTCCCTATGTAGTTAGGCGTTAGTCAACTTTAAAATCAATGCCCTAGTTAGACAAATAAGGCAATGGGAGTCAGCAATTATCAGGAAGTGTTTTGTGTCTACCCACTGAGACTTGAAAATAACATCCAGAGAAATGGAGAAACTAGCTCAGATCATGACACTGCTAACTGAAATAACGAAGCCACAGAATAATTCTGATCCCACTTAACAGTGCTTTCTAACCCAGCCTTTCTCTCTCTACATACCCTCATTCATTCATTATATCCATATTTCCAATCCTGTACCCCTGGCACAGGGACTGGATGCTATTTCTTTATTTTTCCTAAATCCAAATTTCTTTCTAATTCCACCTTTTCTTCGCATACCTACAGGGCTCTCCCTGACTGGCTTCAACAGTCAGGATCAGGAACCAAGAGGAGAAAGAATTATGAGGCAGTTAATGGTGATGTATAATAATAACAATAATAATAATAATAAATGGAACATTACTTTATTTCTTCTTATACATTTTGTTGTGTAGCTCCATTAATTTCAAAGAGAAATATCACATTCATAGTTATCAGTATAGTCGCCCATTACAAATGAATAAGACCTGAAATTACAAACAGTATTTTGAAATCATCTCTGTCAGGATTCTGATACCAAAATGAGCAGTGATTAAAGTAAAAAGGAAGGAGATTTTAATAAGAGGAGACACTAGGCTCCTTTACTGCTATAATAACATGGTCTGAAGTTGCTTTATTATGAGACACTGCCAACGTGCTGAACCTGATGGAAGTAGTCATTTATAGGTAATGATGGTACTTTTTAACTTAAAAATACATCAGATAGTCTTAAATCTGCAGATACAAATGATAAATAAAAAATTTATATTCAGGTGGAGTCCATGTAAGAGAGGCAGCAGAAAGAATCTATTTTAAAGAGGTGTCCAAGCTCTTGAATTTACATACATGTGCCTGTGTGTGTGTGCATGTGCGTGTACATGCATGTATGTGTGTAGATGCATTTATGCATATGTGCACGTGTGTGCATGTCAAAGCAAGTATATATGTGTGTGCATGCATTGTGTGAATATCTCCTTGTCTCTGCATCTAGAATACTAGGATTACAAGCATGTGTCACTATGCCTAGAATTTTTTTGGTTTTGTTAGTTTCTTTTTGTCATTTATTTATTTATTAATGTATGTATGTATGTATGTATGTATTTATTTATTACCATACTCACTACTCTTCTCCCTCCAGCCCATTCTTTCAGTCTTCCCCTAGCTTAGACTCACCCCAACCCCCGACTCATTCCCTTGATAGGGCAAGTAATCCCAAGGTGAGACAGTTTGGTCTATGGCTAGAATTCTTACATGAATTCTACAGAGTAAATTAAGGGTTTCACACCTACAAAGCAAGCTCATTATTTGCTGAGAATTCTTACCAGTGCAAGAGCTTTTATCATCAGTACTCAAAATAAAGTAAAATAGATAATCTAATGGTCACAATGACTTATTTTAGAGTATTTCATGGTTCTAGTTCATTTATATTATTTTATTAAGTAAATGTATGCTATTAGAAAGTTGTCTAAAAGAAGAAAATTGAAATTTTGAATAATTTTCATTGCTGCAATTATAAAGCCTACAACTCTAAATACACACTACTGTAGATTCTATGTTAATACATTATATATACATATACATAGTTTGAATATATTATGTATCTAAATTTAGTATTTTAATGTGTGTGTGTGTGTACACAGTACTAAACGTTTTTTACTCTGTCTTATTGAGAAACAAAAAGAATCCTAAATAACCAGTTAGCTAGAGCTGCAAATTTTATTCATTTTAAAATATGAATGTTTTGATATAAAGTTACTTGCCATTTTGTTAGTCAATTATTATAAAAAAATAACTGTAATTAAAAGCACTAGGAAAATGTGATGGAATATATGATGAATAATTATGATCTTAGATAACTTACTAAGTTTATAGATGCTACCCAGCTTACTACTTATTAATATTCATATTTAGGAAGACTCAAAAACAGATTCGTAAATGATTCTAAAAATATTTAACACCAAAAGACATAATTAGTTACATGCATGCAAATCCATAGTTTCAGCCAAACACTGAGATGATAATGACTGCTGTTCTTATGGAGTAGCACACCTTGTGTTATGGTTTGCAGAGTGTACTGTGGTGGTCATTTCTCTGCCTGTCACCATTGTGCTTACCTCCACATCTTGGAATTGGTCCACTCCACATTACTTTCCCATCCATGAGAATACATGTAATTGTTTCTGTTCCCTGGGTTTTAATAAACCCTTCTTCACAAATAACAGAAATGGAACTTCCTAATTGAAAGTTGTCTCCAAATCGACGGGCATTGATGGGTATTCCTGGATCAGGGCATTCATTATGCCCAAATGCTTAGCAATGATAAAAAAAAATACAGTATTAGAAAGATATTTTCACATATTTGTAAAATAATGTGTAATAATTGTGATTGCTTTAACACATTTATACACTAAGACTTAAAAAATTAAAAATGAAAATTTTGTGTCTATTTTAAATGATCATTAGGAAAGATACACCTATACAAAAATCTCCAGTGTAACTCATTCAGATTCCAATTAACATGAATTCCAGAAGGTTTGTGTTATCTCTTTCTAAAACTCCATAACTCTTCTGCCAGAAACAGGAAGAAGTTTCACTGGGAGGAATAAAGGGAATGCTCTAGTCTAGTAAAAAACGTATTTCAATTACTTCACACCTTTCCATGACTGTATGGCCTTTTTTTTTTTTCTACTGTCTCAGAAAAGAAACTACTCTTTATGAACATGTCCTGGAACTGAGGTGTGATATTATCTCATTTAATATTTAGCTGGGCCTGATGAGGACAATATCATCATGAAGAGAAACACCAGATTTGAAAAAAAAAAATGTAGCTTGCTTCTAGTCATAAAATAGGAATTTAGTAGGAGTTTAATGTATCCTTATCCCTGTATTTTTTCTTGTTTCCTTTAGAATATCCATTTAGCAAAAAGGAGCACTATAGCTGGGCAGGTAGTGCTGGAGCACATTTTTAATCCCAGACCTCCGAAGACAGAGGCATGTGGATCTCAGTGAGTTTCAGGCAAGCCTGATCTACAAAGCAAGTTCCAGGACAGCAAGAGCTGTAACACAGAAGAAAAACCCTATCTCAAAATATCAAAAAAAAGAGAACTAATAATCTATTAGTTTAACAAATAATAGATTGTTTTTGTTACCTAAACTTTTATCTCTATTAATATATAGAACCATATATGCATGATTATAATTGATTTTACTTAATGGAAATAAAATATTTCTGATTTCTATGGGGGTAAAGCATCATGGTTTACAAGAATAATTCTAAGGTTTTTATAATTTGGTATTATAATTATTTAAGTTTTCTGCTAATCACCATTTCTATGTTGTTATCAATTTGCATTATTTTATTTTATTTTTTTGGCCTTAAAAGTATTTCCATATTTTTAAATTTTTTCCTTCTTTTTATTATGAATAAAGTTTCATTTTTTTATCCATGTTTTTCCTTATTCAAACTCCCTTCCCCCTCTGGCCTCTTCCAGTCAATCTCTCTTCTCCCCATCTCCTTATCCTAAAATGCACAAAAGAAATCAAAGAACATTCTAAAATATATAAATATATTATAGGTACATTTATTTGAATGACTGTTATATCTTGTAACCTAATAGTTCTTAACTCTTAAAAAATAATTAATAAAAACTATGAAAATACATTTTAAGTTCAACTTTTGGTTTTACTATTCTAATGTATAATGTCCAAGTAGATTTGTCCAGAAAAAAAAATGAGTTAAGGTAAGAAATATGATACAAATAAATGTACATATAACTAACTAAGTTATTTACTATAAAAAATGTAATATCTGAAAATATCATGGGCATTGATTAAAAACATCATGTATTTGATAGAAACTAAAACCTATAATTAAGTTGATGCAAGCATGTATTAAAATTTATACATAGATATATTTGAAAAATTATCAGGTTAAAGCCCATTTTAAACAATATGACACATATACTCATAATTAAATATAAATGACATAGAGTTCTACATTGCAAACAGATTGTATGGATGATATTGTACACAGCTAGATTCATTCTGAAAGGACCCTGACTACTTTGTTTTTCATTGACACTTAGATGAAGGTGGGATGAAGAGAGAAATGTTTTCTAAAGTCAGTGCTGATATTTGGAGACTAAATACTATCAAGATGAAGCATTTCCCATTAACACAACAGGCTAGACAGCATCTATCACATAGGGGATGATTCAAGAGAAAGCACTAAACCTTAGCAGTGTTCCCTGGTTTTTGACAAAATATTCACACAACAAAATACCTGCATGTAAGTATTTTAAGCCAAGAACGTTTCTCTTTTATGTGATCTAATCTTTTGACAGTACCATAAAAATTTTCAGATAAGTAATGTTCATTTTATCAGAACCAGAATGTGGCTGATAGATAAAACCTAAGAGAAAACATACGTGGGATCTAGGAAAATACAATACACACTGAAGCAGAGTATTAAGTAATCTAGCAAAAAAAAAAAGCTAGCTAGTAGTTATTGAGCTTATGCTAGATTTGTATATTGTATGATATTACACATTATTTAGAATCACTCTTATGTTTCTCTAAGGTGCTTTTATATTTATGTATTTATGGATTGGGTATAAAATCTAAAAAATTAGTGTATTAGCAAAGACAAGAATTGAAGTTGTACTGTCTGGCTTTATGGCTGACACTTTGAAACACTGAAGTATTTTTCTTCCTAGTCAGCTGAGGGGTCTTCTCAAAATCTAGTGATTCTTTCTCTCCTGCACTCCTATAGCAAGAAGAGATGTTCTTTGGAATTAGAATTGAGTGCTGTGATTAATTGTTCTATCTAAATGTCTAAAGAAAAGTCATTTTCTATTTTAAAAACTGATAAATAAGTACAGTAAAATTTGGTTTTAATTTATGGTAAATTTTAATAGAACAATGTAATGGATCAGCTGATATAGTAAAAAATATTGAAATGGATGTTCTTGAAATGGGGCTTCTCAAAGAGAAATGACATAGAAGGAAGAAAATGAAGTTGGTTATCAAGAACTACAAAACAATCATTGGAAAAACTAGGCTAACAGTTTCTCATATATCTTTATCATGGAAAGAAGAGGGTTGGTATGTATGGTCGCTTTTCAGTCTTCTAAAAATACATTACAGAGTTAAACAAGCAAGCACACAACAAAACCCTTACTGTTGTAGGTGATGTTGAAGCCACGTCCTGACATAGAGTGGTCAGCTTGAAATTCCAGTCTCAGGATGTGGCTGTTACTTGTAAGATGAGAAGGCACCTCAGCCCCAGTAAAGGTTCCAAGAATCGGGGAATCTGGTGAGTCGCCATCTTTAACAGCAAGGAAGTCAAATTGGGATTCCAGATCAAAGTCATTAAATGAAAGGTGGATCCTACTTCCTGGATCTGAGATTATTGTCCAGATGCAATTTAAATTATTTCCATAACCTTCAGGATAATCAGGAGAAAGGACTGTTCCCATAGGCGCAGTGAAGTTAGAAAGGCAAGGAACTGGTGAAAAATAAATACAAACGGAAGTTTAGAAATAGTAAATATTGCTTTTTTTTCTCTATTCTCTCTCTTCTTCCTTTCTTTCTCTCCCCTCCCCCACCCCTTCTCTGGATATCCACACCCTGTAAAGTAAAACTCTATATGGCAAAAGAAAGAGAGAAAGAAATAGTAAATATAAAAAAGCAATATCTGGCTATATTTTTATGGCACTCTACTATTACAGTCAATGAGCAATTGAAAATAGAATAATCTATGCTACCATTTTTGCTTTGAAAATTTGTCTTTTTCCTTTACTGAATAGTGATTCAGGGTTTTGTGCAAGGGTCATATTGTTCAAGTACACACAGACTTCATTTTACATATGAGAAAAACCAGCTAGTACTTCATTTATACAAAGGCTGAGTGCTTGACTGTGGGCAAATTCAGAATTTAAATAAAAACCTCATGATATTTTATTTGTTTATGTGCTTTCAGACAGTTCTTACTCTGTAGCCTAAGCTATCAAGAACTCACTCCCAAACTGGACAAAACCTTTTTTTGTAATTCTTGCTACTTCAGAATTCCATGATGTAGACTGTAGGTAGGATCACTATACCCTGGTCAGTGACACTTTATTTTTCTTTTTGTGCTGTTTTCATTAGAGTAATCTTTTATCTCTGCACTTAGGAGAAATTTATATGAGTACCCATGGAAACACAAAAGTTAATAAAATAATTGGAGAAAGAAATATCTTGTGAATAATTGAGGTGCTAGTTTTCTAAAGCTTATAGAAAATCAGAAAGGGTGTGGCGATGAATTTTTTTCTCCTTCCTGTCCTTGAGGAGCTGGCAGTTTATGACAGAAATAAGGAATCTGGTTAATACTAGTAGAAGTCAACAGCTGTTGCTGGTGGGAAAGCCTAGCAGGACACCTAAATAAAAGCAACTACTCTACAGAGCATATAGTTCTGTTTCCTGTGAGAAGCTGAAAATATTTGTTTGAAGTTTAGATAGCAGAGGAAGGATATGAAAGCTTAAAAATACTCAAAGGAAATCATTGTTAAAATATTAATATAGTATTTTCCAATGTTATTAATACCTGCAATAATACTTAGTTTATACAATATGCACCAAATTCTCTTTGTCAAACATATACACTACACACAAATGCACACACACCTACACACTTATTGTTTGTACATATAAATGTGTACAAAGTCTCCATATAAAAATATATGCTATATATGTGCAGATTTGAATATGTAGTGTGTTTGTATGTATAGTTTTTAAACAGTATGTAGACCAAGATAGCCTGACTTACTCATCTTTCAGCTTCAGTCCAAATTTTTAGAGATGTGCACCATTACAATAGGTTCATTATAATAATGAATGAAAATTTAAATCTACTGTATATAATTATTTTAATAATTTAAATCCCTAACTCTACTTTATGTCTATGTGAAATTTTAAATTAACATTTAGAATGTAGTTCAAAACATAACTCAGAGATGACTGTCTTTTGATTATTTCCTGGGGATATTTTTAATGAGTTCATAAAGAATAAAAACTTGAAGTTTCAAAATAGTTTGTAGAATTTATCAAGTTCTATTAATTTGTATTGAAATACAAAAAGCTATATTAAAGAACATAGATGCCTGCAAGCAGAAAATACTGTGATTCTTTACTTTCTTAGATTCACAAGAAAAATGCTATCTTTTTGCTTTTTCTTCAACTTATACTGAAAGTCAAGGTTTCTGATTTGGTTATATATTCACTTTACTAGAAGCGTCCTTGCATGAATTCTGAATTATTTATATTTACGTAGTCTTAAGTCACAATAACCATGTCTGAGCTAGGAAGAGTGTTTCCCCCATATGCCCCTATGTTTGAATGCATGGTTTCCAGTGACAGGAATTGTTTGGGAAGGATTGGGAAATGTAGCCTTTTTGGCCTAGGTGTGGCCTTGTTGTGAGAGGTATGTCAGTAGGAGTGAGTTTTGAGGTTTCAGAAGCCCATTCCTGACTTAGTGTCTCTGCCTGCCACCTCAAAGCTCTCAGTTTCTGCTCCATCTGTATCTGCCTGTTTATATCCTTCCAAAATGTCCAAGGACTAAATCTCTAACACAGTAAGCAAGCTCCCAATTAAACACTTTCTTTTACAGAGTTTCCTTGGTCACAGGGTCTCTTTACAACATTAGAACAGGCAACCTGTATAGCATGCTGCCCATTTATTTTGATTTTAGAGAAGTTTACTAACAGGAATTTATTTGAACTTTCTAGTTAAAATAGTATTTTCTGACCTACAATTGATTATATACTAAAAGAGCTTCTAACATCTATGATTTTATTCTTTAAAAGTATTTTGTGTTTTTTTTTTAATTTGGGATGACTTTATAAGCTATAAAATGACATTCTTTTGTCTGAGCTACACTGCAAGCAAGTTTGATCTGACCATTTTTGCTTTTATTTTCCCCATGTTTTGGAATCATATTTTAAAGCATATTTCATATTTAAGGAGAAAATTGTATAAAAAAGATCCCTTACCTGTGTATTTTTTGTGATACTTAATATAGAGTTTTACATGTAGCATGTTATAGCCTCAAACATACAGCCTTCCTTCCTTCCTTCCAAGTGTAAGGGTTTGCCTTGTACATTGTTTTACTGACCCTTTCCACTTCTATTTATTCTTTAGGAATTTCATATATGTATGAAATGTATGCATATTTGATATGGTATATCATCCCTCTTTCTTCCCTTCCAAGTTCTCAGGGATCAACCTCCAAGCTGTCAATCTTCAATTTTCATGTCCTTTTTTTCTTTTCTTCTCCTTCCTCTATCTCTGTCTCTCTGTCTTTCACAAATCAGAGTCTAATTAATGTTTCCCATACCGATATAGGTGTAAGGCCATCCAGTGCAGTATGAGCATCCAATGGCGAACTTCTAACAAAAAAATGAGTTTCCCACCACCACCACCACCAACGAGCTATCAACTGCTTGGACTTCCTCAGTTAGGGGTGGGACACTGTGAGCTTCTGGACCATTCTTCCAGGGATTTCAAATGGGTTTATCTTGGACAAGTTTTGTTTGTAACCACAGCTTCTGTGGGTTCAGGAGTCCATGAAAAAGTACATTATAGTCCACCCATTCTTTCAATCCCTAACTCTTAAAAAGTTATTTGTTCCATGTTCTTGTCACTTCCATATCTGGACACAAAAAGACTACTGCCTTCTCTTGTACTCAGCTGAAACCTGGGACCTTTAATTTTGTAATTGTCATAACAAAATGATAGCTAAATAATTTAAAAAATGTGTATGGTTTCTTTTTCTATAAAGTTTTATTTACACATTTAGTTAAGTTCAAGTTTCTGTCTCCTGTGATAAACAATCTTCACAAGGATCTGGACATTTCCAAGCTTACAAACCACACAGAAATACAAGGAGATGGGCAGATTTTTATAATGTACATTGTATCTACAGTTTTATAGGTGTGGTGTAATTTTTAGGCAACATTATCAGGTCTTCTGTTATGTTCCCAAAGAAATTGCTTATAGTTGTTTCATTAAAATTACAAGGTAATTGTGTATAATTCATAAATTAATATAATGTATTTAATCTTTTTTGAGGAATATAATAAATTTTCAATAAGGTTTTCTTTTTTAAAACTTATGATTATCTTTTTTACCATTTATCTGGATTTACATAAGAATTATACCTATGTTGCTGTGTTTTATTCATCTGTAACCTAATCAGGCAAATGCATTTGAAATTAACTATTGCATGTTTATGAAACATTAGATGCAATATTTTCATCACTTATTGTAATATTTACACATGCCTGTAAATATCAGGACACAGGAGGATTGTGACAAATAAAAGGCTATCCAGAACTATGGAGTAAGTACCAGGCCAGCCAAAGAGGGCTTCTTATGAGACCCCATTTCAAACAAAAGATGACATTGACTGTATTTTCAAGAACTTTTTCAGTTGCTTTAAGGGGATGGTATTCACATCATTTTTATTAAATATTCTACCATCTGATAAAATACGTTGCATTATGTTTTCATTTTGGACTGAGGTATGGCTCAAAAGTAGAGCAGTTGTCTGTCCCAGCCAAGGCTGTAGATTCTATCCCTTACACTACAGTTTTTTTCTTTTATTGTTGGTGCTATATATCACATAATAAATTTTCCGTTATGAAACCAATATTAGCTTTCTGGAAGACAGTTTGGGATAAATGATGATCAATGAAATTTTTTTTTTTAGTACTTCCAAGATTTATATGGCATGAACAGGTTAAATTTAATTCTCCCAATGTATTCTCTTCTTTTTCAAAAGGACTGCCCAGATGTTCTTTTATATTGAAGAGAACTGGCCCACCACTGAATGAGTAGCTCAGAAGCAGATCTGTATATTTTCTCCTGAAAGAGACTTTTATGCTATGAAAGTAAACAAAATAATTTCTTCATATAATATAATGATGACTTTTACTTGAACATAAAAGTGTATAAATAGATAATACTCATGTTACGTTTGTATTAATTAAACTGAACATTTAATGTATTTTGAAAAATATGTTTTTTTAATCCTAGCATTTTATATAAAATAAACATTAATGGATTTTATGCTGTAAACTCTGTGCCTTACTGTGAACACCAGCATTAATAAAATAAATTAAAGAATTACAAGCAGAAGAGAGATTTTAAATATTTTAAATAGTTTTGATTACAAATTAATGTGCATTATTCTATGAAACTAAATGGGCTTATTAGAATTAGCTATGATTTCTAGCTTCCATAAGAAATGTGTCATGTATAAAGTATAAAATGTCACCAACTTTTTAGAAGAACACATGTAATATATATATATATATATATATATGCAATTACCAAGTGAACTGTGTTAACTTTGTTTAAATCTGTAATGAAATTTATAATTTGGCATACATACCCATGTTAAAGATAGTATCACATAGTGCTACTCATTCAAAAATAATTACTTGGTTCCAGCTCTTTGAAATTAATTACAAAAGCAATTATATGCAAGGATGGGGTAACATATGCCATCTAGAAGCAGAGCATTTGGTACTCACAGATACAGATGGGTATATTTGCAGACCATTGGTTATTCTCTTGACAAACAATGGATTTCTCTCCAATTAATTCAAACCCAAATTGGCATTCAAACCTTAAAACATCACGATTAGAAAAGCCATCGCCTTCTCTGATTCCATATAAAGGTGTGCCAGGATCACCACAACTTTCTTTCTCAATTTCTGTAAAATACAAGAGATAATTTAAATTTTGGGCATTATAGATACATGATTACCACACTAAATTTGATCCCATGCATTTTAAATGTAATGATAATTCAGAACAGAGTATGTGTTCATTTTCCAATCTTTATTTAATCATTTATGTTCTGCCATTCTTATAGACTGACTTCATGGTATTTTTTCAGGACCATTGCATGGTGCATTGCATTTATTTACTAATGGTGGAGTCTGTCGATATTATAACTAATTAAGGTGACAGAAGACATGAACTTTAACAGAAGATTATGTTGACATTTAGATGTTCTGTGTGTCTTATGGATACACACATGCACCCACAAACATATCTACATGCATGTTTCCCAAATCCCCAATTTTTTCTTATCATTTGTATACTATTCAGGAAATTATGATGAGAATAAAGATGCATTTTCTACCTTTATACTCTTCTGTAATCAATAAATAAACTACCCACATAAAGAATCATTTAGGTAGTTTTTAGTTGACTTAACCATGAGATGACTACAAAAATTAATCTTAAGAGCAAGAATCAATTTTCAGTGTAGTTCACCCAGATATATTTCTTAAACCAGTGTTTATTAGATAATTTAAAGAAAGTTGCAAAGAAAAAAATTTCAAAAGCATCATTATATTGTAAGCTCTTGAATCATATTTAGAATCTCCAAATTGCAATGGTAAATGTATGATTGCAAACACAAATTCCTGGGGTAGTTTTGCTCACTAGTAGGTGTCATTAAATATAATAAAATTAATTATCTCCATTAATTCTGATTTTTAATATGTCTATCTTATAAAAATACAAACTTTTTAAAAAATGTAATATTATCTATTAATAGTTATTGGCTTACTTTTTCTTTTTACATGCTTATAAAGTTTTACAATTATATTAGCCTACTAAAAGAATTTGCCTGAACAGTTAGAATCTTTCTGCCCATTTACATACATTTTTAGCTTTTGTAGTTTGATAAAAATAAAATAAGTTGTCTCTCAGTTTTCACTCTTTAAGAGTATTATGTAATATTTTAGCTATATTAACCACATCCCACTCTTCTTCCCATATTGTGCCCTCAATTTACCTCTCCCAGCTTTTTGAATCCCTTAAAAATTTTACTGTCCAATTTTTTCTTTGTATGTGTGCTTGTCCACTAAAGAATGGTTGACTACCTTCTTAGAGCAAACTTATTTTCCCATTGCCTAGTAGCTAAGAATTGCTAATAGGTCAACGTCAACATATGTAAGTCTCATCCCACCTTCCATCTTAATGCTAGTATTACTTCTGGCTTGGATGTGTGCATGGCTTACTGCTTTCCGAACCACTGAAATTTCATATGTATAGGTGGGCTGCTATGTCCAGAAGATATTATTTCCTTGCAGTCACCTACTACCTCTGACTTCTACACTCTTTCTTCCTTCTGCAGATCCTTGATCCTGATGATCTTGTATATATGTTCCTATTACTGATGAATATTTTTTAGTCTCTTACTGGTCAGTTACCATGTTAACCATGATCTACTACAAATATCTCTGATTAGGGTTGTGATTGATCTATGGGTATGCAAATTTGTCATTAGAAAGAGAATAAGACTCTGTCTGTTTAGTTACATAACTGTAATTGCATCTACCTAGGGCCTATGGCCTCTTCATGCATGAACAACTCACCTAACAACAGTGTTAGTTACATGTTTTATTTTGTGAAGCAGCATTTAATTTCATTCAAAAAGAGGTTGTTTTACTTTCATGATACTACTGTACTATTATTGCTTTAAGGGTTCCTAGCTGGGTCTAATTAATGTTAATTTATCTTCAGGTAGCTTGCATATATTTTCCAGAACCATTAAAGGTAGTCAGTATGGATGAAACTTCCAGTACTGAACAACCATGAACAACTCCACAGAAAAATATGATGGAGGCAATTCTTAAATGAAGTTCCCTCATTTCAGTGTTCCAGTACTGAACAACCATTAAAGGTATTCAGTATGGATGAAACTTTTAGTACTGAACAACCATTAAAGGTAGTCAGTATGGATGAAACTTCCAGTACTGAACAACCATGATTATGCTCTAAGATGCAACTAAGTGATGATTTCTACAACAGCTTCATGATATCAGATTTTGGAAAGCAACAAAGAACAATGGCAATAGCATGTAATTTTTTAAGGCCTAGTTTCAATAAATTTAATAACTTATTATTAGATGTCTAGAAATGTATTTCTTTCAGTGTATTTTTCAGAATAACATTGGATTAATTGTTGAGATACATTTATTTCATTTTTATTTCATTGCTGTCAAGCTTATTAATACACATGCTTATTTTTATGGCAATATTGATAATTCCCAAAAAAATACATCAATGCTCGAAAGTTAATGTATATGTTAAGATATTTCATTAAGGCTAGGGAACATTTCCTTCATGTATTTTAAAGGATTATTCTAATATTCTTTGGACACTTTATAGTGACAAGTAGTATTCAAAAAATCGAGGGTACATTAGTGAACAATGATTTTTCACTCTGGAAGTCACCATTTCACTGAAGATCTAAAAGCAGTAGCAATAAATACACAACAGAATACTATGTGGAGAAACGTTTATCAGAAAACATTATTAAAGTAATGTTTGTGATGTGGGGTGACGGTGACAAAGACATGCAAAGCTTTATTGCTCTCAAGCCTTCTTATGAAGATGGTTTATTTAACAAAATAGAGAGCATTTTTTATCTAAAATGTTTTCAGAACTATCTCAAAGTTCCAGTTAGCTTACTGATAATAAGCTGCCAATGACATAGCTGACTCTCAATAAGCCCCATTTGTAAATGTTTCATTGTTTACTACATTACCATATTAGAAACAAACGTTTTTGTTTATTTGAGAAAAATTCATATCCAAATTATATCCAAATCATGGTACCAACACTGAAAACGTTGAGAACTCTGTATTCATTTGAAAGGACTAAATATACCTCCTATATAAAAGTAGTATATATTTTAAAAGTAAATATGTTACTTACCTCTCCTGGATCCTATAAGCCTGTGTGTGTTTACGTATGTGTGTGAGTGTGTGTGTGTGTATACGTACATACACATGTATGCTTATAAATTTTATTTAGATATCTGTCCCCTCTCATAAAATTCATACCATATTTTCACTTTTACATTTCAATTGTCTATGTATATGGCTTGAAATAGTTATTAGACATTGTATATTACTTACAAAATAACATGCAATAAATATTTAATCATGAATAAATGAAGGGCTAGCATATAAGAGCATGAGGTTATTATTTAACACTTATAAAATGGCACAGTTTACAAAGAGATACAGAATATATATAGAAATCATTATAATGATTATGTTCCAGTTATGTCTTTTGAATAATGTAAACCTTTTAGTAGTTTTGTGGTTGAAGAATATGAATGCTAGACACTTTTGTTAATTAATCTTTTATCCTATGATTTATACTCTTCCTCTGTGGTGAGACTAAAGACTAACTCACAAAGATATATCATTTCATGCATACTAAGCTACCTTGATTTTTATGGAAAAAGGTGTGGAGCTTCTCATGTTGGTTGATTTGAGTGTGAAGATCTAAATAAAGGGGTGCCGTATGGTATTTTTTATTCCTTTTCTCTGTCTGTTCTCTAGGGATGGTTTGTGACCTTTGTTGAGCTCTGGACATTCTTAACTAATGTGTTAGTTTTCCTTCAGTTGCTGTACTAAAACAATGACCTCATCAACTTGAGGATGAAAAGGTTTATTTTATCTTCTAATCCTCATCTCACAAGGCATCATTGGAGGAAGCTATTTTAATTTGTATTATGTTACTGTATAACACACCGTGACAAGAGGAATATGGTGATTTTTAAAAGTTTTTTTATTTAGCAGTATACAGTAGGTCAAGTCTAGGATTTAAGGTAGGAGCCTGTAGGCAGGAACTGAAGAAGAACCATAGAGGAAGTGATACTTACTGGCTTGCTCTCCTTGGCTAGTTCAACACACATTTTAGTATAACCTAGGACCAGCTGCCCCGGGGAGGTACCAGTGGCAGTGGACTGTACATTCTCACATCATTTTCCAAATTAGAAAATGTCTCACAGATATACTGATGTGCCAAGGAGATGGAGGCAATCCTGTCACAGAAGTCTATCCTTTCAATGTTACTGTAATTTGTGCCAACATAACAAAAAATGAAATGTCCCATAAACATGCCCAAAGAAAAATATGATGGAGGCAATTCTTAAATGAAGTTCCCTCTCCTAAATGTGTAAGTATACAGAGCTACCATATTTCTTGGCAATATGCCACTTGCTTCACTCAGTATATCAGGATATGCCATACTGATAAATATGATTTAACAGAGAAAAAAATCAATTTAGCAAGAGAAGTATTTAGTTACTCTCTCAATACTGCTGGATTTTATTATTTCATAATAATCTCATCACTCTGAGTGAAAAAAAGACTGGGATTTCATTATAAAGCAGTGCCTCTAATAAGAGTCATATAAGTATCTTTGAATCATTTACAACTAAATTGGTAAGGGACAAAGTGAATATTGAGTCCCTTGAATCAAAAGTAATAGTCACAGAGTAGCACCTGTTTCCCACATTTTAAATTTTATTTAATTTATTTATTTATTTTTTGGTTTTTTGAGATAGGCACTTTCTGTGTAACAGTCATGGCTGTTGTGGAACACATGCTGTAGACCAGGTTGGCCTCCAACTCATAGAGATTCAGCTGCCTCTGCCTCCTGAATGCTGGGATTAAGGCATGTACCACCAGCCCACTTTTCTTCCACACTTTGAAGGCAGAGAAATAAGCAGAATGAGATAGATGGAGATACTAAAATAAATGAGGATGGGAGGGCAGAGGAAATAAAAGCAGAGCCTTCTGATTGCAGTATACAGAGAGCAATAATAGAAGTATAGGTATAAAAGGCTGGACTAAAGATTGTGGAAATGGCTCTTTAAACAATTTTTTTGCTTTATTTTTAGTTACCAAGTTAACTTTGATCATTGATGCCTAAAGTAATGCACTCTAATTTTAAATTCCATCAGATTTTCTACCAAAGAGTAACATCTGGCCTTAAACTGACACAGAACCACACATTGATTCAACTATAACTTGACAACAGTTGACACAGTAATTCATATATTTCACAGAGAAGCCATTTAGGTTAAAAGAAAGTGATCTGTAAAAGTTGCAGTTCTTCTGATTCTCAACGTTAAAAAGACTCCTGGGAATCTCATTACCTCAGCAACGTTCTTGCAAAACTTAAAAAATAGCCTAGCAGCTAGAAAAGACCTTGTGAGTTAAACTGGGATTCCTTCCCAGCATCTCAGAGAAAGGAGACCACAGTCAACATTTCTTGAGATAAAAAGGAAGGAAATCCTTAACTGCCCAGGAAAGAGTTAGGAGAAATGTGTATGCAAAAATACAAACACAAAAATGTTTTATAATCATGATGAAAATACAGGTATATTAAATTTCCTTTAGAATAAGTACAAAAGCTCAATAAACAATATAGGAAATACAGAATGATGGCAAATTTACTCTGAGACCAGGCTTGCAATTTTCACAGAGCTGTATAGAACATAGCCAAGTAGCGCAAAATAGATACCCTTTTGAGCTAAAGTGATTGGAGGCACTTAAAGATGCTCACTTTAAGTATATTTCATGTTACAGCTATTAAACCTTTATGTTGGGCAGAATTATGATCTCTTTAACCATGACAATAGCAACGTGCTTAAGTAAGATGGCAATTAATAATAAGAGACTATGTAGGAAATTAATTTTAGAGACCATGTAGAAAAATTTCAAGGGATGTACTCACTCACTAGTGGTCTATAAACAAACAAACAAGAAAAAAAAAAAAAGAACTCAATGGTAACACTTCTGTGTTGGAATATGTATTGTAGAAAAACATAGCTCTGTGTTTCCCAGGCAACATTCACTCAAAATTGTCTCCAGAATAAACTCTTATTTTCTTTGAAAAAAAAAAAAAGAAAGAAAAAATGATATCCTAAAATTTGCAGGCAAATGGATGGACTTGAAGAATATCCTCCTGAGCGAGGTATCACAAACTCAGAAAGATAAGCAGGGGATGTACTCACTCATTAGTGATCTCTAAACAAACAAACAAGGTAAAAACCAAGCATGCCCAAGCTGCAAACCACAACCACTGAACAGCTTGGGATCAGAAACATCCTGGACTGACTCTTCGGATCCCACTCCACCTAGTGGAACACCTGACTGACTCTTGAGGGAGGGGGGACAAAACTGGATCTGCCAGGAGTAGAG
>PVIH01010451.1:0-12941 GCA_004025045.1 Sigmodon hispidus | reverse complement strand
TACCTGATGTGGAGGAAGGGGGAAGGACATTGAATAAGGATACACAGGGTTAGGGTTAGGGCTAGGGTTAGGGTTAGAGTTAGTATTTTTATGTGTAGCAAACTTATTTGCATTATCACCCTTGATAAGTCATGTTCATGATTTTTATCTTCTTTATAAATATTGTTAACTTTTCAGCATTTTAAATTCATTTTACTTTTTTGATAAATACAAAATAAATAAAAAAAAGAATGCAGGAACAAAAAAAAAAGAAAAATTTCAAACTTTTTCACTTATGTGATATGATAAATGTTAAATATACATGCATATATTTAATGTTTTATACTGGATACTTATATCAAGAAAGCATCTGATAATTAACAAAGATAATTAGTTTATATATATTAAAAGTAAAATAATATATTTTTATTTTAATGTGCATTATATTACTTAAGATTTCATTAATTAATATTTGTTTTATATGGTGTTGATAACCCATTTTTTAAAATGATCTGCACTTTGTGATTTTAGAGCTGAGATAGCAAATTAGGGGAGCTTGGTGCACTGTTCATGAATAACTGTGAGGAGCTTGAACTCCTTCATATGTCTAGAATATGAAAATTTTTGTTAGATTCTGTTCAACAACTATAAGCTCTTCCTGTCCTGTCTCAGACAAAAGCACATTGGGAATCTAAAATCAGGACTGGTATTATTATGACTGAGACTGTATTTTTCTTTTTTTTTTTATTTGTAAGATAAAGTCTTTGTCATCCATGTATTGCCTTGCTCCCCCTTCTGTCCCCCTCCCAATCCCTCCCTCCTTCAGCCTTCAGCCTCCCTCCTCCTCATTCCCTCATCTCCTCCCCCAAAATGGCAAGAAGTCCCAAGGTGGGTCACCTCAGCATCCACTTCAGGCAGGTCTGATATCCTCATCCTAATATCAAGACTGGGTTATGTGTTCCCCTCGAGGGAATGGGCTCAGAAGTGTCAGTTCACACACAGAAAAACAGTCTGATCCCTTCCCTTGGTCTCTACACACTGCAGGTGTCAGTGGACAGTTGCCTATCCTTGGAGGGCCTAGTTCCTTTTCCTGATGGTTCCCCAGTGGCTGTTACTGATTCAGTGAGGTCCCCAGAGCTCCAGCCAGTCATCACTGTGGGAATTTTCCTCATAATCCCTATCTCCTTACTCATATAGAGTTTCCTCCCCAGCTCTCAGATGGACCAGGAGCTCATCCCAGTCCTCAGCCATGTATCCCTGCCTCTACCTCTATTCACTGTTGGATGTAAGTTCTGTGATGGCACTTGCGATGGCAATTCATTTGATTATAGGGGAAGTCCTGTCTAGGCAACACTTTCTCTATCAGAAGGAAACCTAGCTAGGGACATCCTGTGAGTTCTTGGAGATTTCTCTAGCACTCCTTCTTTTTCCAACCCATATTGGCTTCCTCTATTAAGATCTCCATCTCCTTTTTTTTTTTTTTGTTTTTTTTGTTTTTTTTGTTTTTTTTGCTCCCTCCTCACTGCTCTCTCAGTCAGTCATCTCTTTCTCTCTTGATTTGTTCCACTGCTTCTTGGTTGCAAACACTTAGGATCCCAATTAGCTAAGGATATCTTCTCTATTTTCTCTTCACAGGGGAATCCCTGGATGTCTCTTTTAAGTTCCTTCTGGTCACATGCTGTTTCAGGGGTTGTGGTTTGCAGCTTGAGTGTTCTTTGCTTTTCTCTAAAGTCCACTAATGTGTGAGACATTCGGTGCATATCTTCTTGGGCTGTGATACCTCACTCAGGAGGATATTCTCCAAATCCATCCATTTGCCTATAAATTTTAGGATGTTACTTTTTAATATTTTTTTTACTGCTGTATTACTCCATAGTTTGTTAATCCACTCTTCAGTAGAGGGGCATTTAGGTTTTCTTTCTTTCTTTCTTTTTTTTTTTTTTGTAATAGCAAGAACCTTGAGACTGTATTTTTCTAACCCAGTGAAAGTAACTCATTTTTAGCTATTCTCAATGTTTTGCTTTTTTTTTACATAAAGTTTGATATTGATTTTCAAAAAAGAATAAAAATAAGAAAATTGAAAAATCAAAAAGGAAAGTAACTAATTTGTAATCATAATATTAAATTTTATTATTGATATATTTCATGAAACTGGACAGTGGTTTGAAACACAATGTAATGTGGCCACTCCAGAATTAAGCCATTATGTCCTCACCTTAAATTACCAGCTTTATAAATTTATTTCATGTACAAAATAATTTAGTGAGATCCATTGGTAATAAATGTCAAGAAAAGACAAACTGTACTATGTATGTACTTTAGTAGAGAGGGTTTAAAATCCATGATTATCAAGTTTAATGTAAAACTAATTCAGTTACTTTCTATATTTTCTACACACCTACTATGTGTGAGGAATTATACTTGAGTTTGTTGCCACAAATACAGATTAGTATCATTTCATATCTCATAACATACCACTTTAATGAAGTATGTTGAATTAAAGAGAAAAGGCAGGTATAGAAGCTCTAAGTAATTTTTTTCCACCTAAATACAGGTCAGAAAATTGTTGTTTAAATAATGTAAGGTTGGGAAAGATGTGAAGTAAACCTACAAGAAAATTGCTCAGCTAAATTATCTTCCTTAACCTGTCACTGTGCCTCCACAGTATGCTGGTCTTTGCTCATGCCCTTTAGTGTGATTATTTCTTCACAAGTGTTGAAGTCTTCTATCTTGTTGGTTTCCTCATAGCCTCATTTTTGGTGACTACTTCTAATACTGTCCTTAAAAACACATCTTATAATGGCATTTAAAAAACAAAAATTATAAAAGATAACAACTTTAAAGTAACTTGGAGACATTGTGTAAATGAATGGCCAATATCTTTTGGAGAAAAAAAAATACTTCAAAACTGATTAGCCCTTTTAAGTTAAATGAAAGTTTGCTGTATTTTGAATCATGGGTCACTATGGTTGAAATCATTGAAGACTGACTTATGAATTCAGCAGTGAACCTTCTCCTGTAACTCACCCTTAGGTGGTACTACTAGAACAGGGTCTATTGTTTGTGATTTAAAGGTCCTTCAAGAGAATACTTAGCCATTTATCCTAAGTTTTTGAAGCTTGGAGCCAGAAAATTCAGACTTATACTCAAAAGTAAGTTATTTGTGTGAACCTCAAATCAGTAGACCAGTGATACAGCTCCCTATTCATTATTTTACTGTTAATTTTTCAGATAGAGTATTCCTACTTGTTTCTTTCTTTATTTATAAAATTATCAGTTTATGTGCCATTTCCAATGAACTTCTTGAAATTTTACAGTTTCAAATTAAGGGACTATATAAGTATCCAAAGCTGAACATGCTAAAAAGAGATATGCAGATAGGCATTAAAAAATTATTTATTTTACATACTAACCACAGATTGCCCTCTCATACCTCCTTCCACTCCCTCCCCCAGCTTTCCCTCTATGACCTACTCCCAACCCCTCCTCCTAAAAGGTAAGACCTGTATGGGGAGCCAGCAAAACCTGGTTCATTCAGTTGAGGCACATTCAAGTCCCTCCCTCTGTATCAAGGTTGTACAAGTTGTCTCCCCATAGATAATGGGATCCAAAAAGCCAGTTCTTGCACCAGGGATAGATTCTGATTTTACTGCCAGGGGTCCCTTAAACAGAACAAGCTAACACAACTGTCACCTGTATGCAGTCCAAAGCAGGTTTCACAGCTTTAAAGTTCCTGCCGTCCCACTAACTTGGCTCAGTAGTCTCTGTAGAATTCCCCATCATGATCTTGACCTCTTTGCATATATAATCTCTTTCCCTCTCTTTGCCTGGACTCCTGGCGTCCTTGGCCTGGTGCTTTGCTCTGGACCTCTGCATCTGCTTCCATCAGTTACTAGATGAAGGCTCTATGTTGACAGGGTATTTATCAGTCTGATTACCAGGGTTGGCAAGATCAGGCACCCTCTCTACTATTGCTAGTAGTCTAAGCTTTGGTATTTGATAGACATTTAAAAGTAAGGTAAGTAAAGTATTTTTTAATCAGATATATTAGAAACATAGTATAAAGTGAAAAGTTGTATATAGGAGTGTGAAACAGAGGCTCAAAAGATGACTTAGAAAGAAGGAGTGCTTTCTGCCTCATTACGTGAGAGGACACAGTAGGAAAGAATGCTTCCTCCCACATCCTGAGTTTCAGAGTTTGGATTCAGCACCCACAGGACGTGCTTGTAACTACACAGTTAAAAGGAACAGATGTATGTTTCTTACCTTCATGCAAATGTACACATACAGGCACATACAAAATTAGTAAATATATAAGTTAATTATTTAATTAAATTTCATGGAAGTAAGAAAACAAACAGTAGTATAATGTAAAGAACTAAAATTTCACGGATTTTCATGACTATATGTTAGAAGTTATATGGTTTTAGACTGTGACATTTTAGATAAATAGGATACTTTAATAAAATAAGTAATATGAAAAAAAGCGGAAAGTTTGGTAAAAGATCAGCTGTCATACTGAAGTTATTGGACAAGTATGATAAAGTAGAAGATGTGTGCGGAAAGATTCAGGGTAAGGCAAGTATGGACTTTGACTATTCTGAGCATGCAGTAAGTATTGCTGAAGCAGTCCAGAAGTATGCTCCAAACAAACTGTACATATCAACAGTCACACAAGCCTCATTTGGAATGAAATCAGCATGGCATGGAGTCAATTAAAGAGACATGACCTTGCTTTCTTAAGCTCTTACAGCCCAATGACAGCCAGTCACAAAAAAGTATCAGGGAGGACTTCTTTTTAAAGGAGTCACTAAATAGCATGGTTCACCTGCAACCTCACTTAACCTATCCATTTTTTAAACATTTTCTTTTGAAGTACCTTGAGTGAAAGAACAAAGTGAAATATAGATTTTTGTCTAAATCTCTGTAGCTACCTGTTTAAAAGAGTTTGCAAGCAAAGGTAGATCAATATTTTCTGAACTATAATAGCAATCAAAGTAAATGGATTTTTTTCCCAAAGAATGATTCCTGCTAGCAGCCTAACAGCTGCCATCAGAAACTTCAAAACACTATTGCTCTTACTGTATCTACCAGATGGTAAAAACAAAATGTATAATTATTTGAGGTCATAGCTTTGTATATCTATAAAGCAGGTAAGAAAATCAGCAAGTCTTACTTGTGACTATGAAAGAACACATGAGAACAGAGTGCAGCAAATGAACAGGGCATGTGTGTCCTTAGCTTTAAATATTAAGTTGCTTTAAGAGTACTTAGTGTTATGGAATTAAGTTCCAAGACTACTTACACAAACTTGGCAGTTAAATACACAGTCAGTAAATTCCATATGTGCTCTGGTAGTAGACAGACTAAATCTTTGCTCAATAAAATAGTAATAGCTTATTTTTCTACAATGCTGTAAAGGATATTCTGACAAAGGGAATCAAGAGAAAAATTGGGTTGTTTTCCTTTATAGGTTACAGTCCATCATCAGAGAAACTTTGTTTACTGAATTGTAAACCCTGCTACACTTCAGAGACCTTTCTTATGTAACCCAGAACTTTGTGCCCGGGCATGGCAGTGCACACAGTGGACTGGTTCTTTCCACATCAATCATCAAACAAGACAATGCTTCTACAAGCATGCACCCAGTACAATTGAATTTAGTCATTTTTTTTCTTTTTTTATGAAATTCTTGATTATTTATTATAATCTTTTGTTAACAAAATATCACCAAAGAATTCCAGACTAATCACCTAATGAAATGTTCCTCTTTTATTTCATTTCTGGCCTTTGAGACTCTATTGCTTCTAGTACAGCAGGTGAATATTATTTTTAAATTTTTAAGTCAGTCTATGGAGAGAGGATTTTTTTTTGAGGATTTTTTTTTTAATTGAGAAGCGAGTTAAACAGAGAGAGTTAAGGATTCATTTAGGCAATTTTCAATTGAAGTTTCATCAATTAGGCATCTTTAGTATATATTAAGTAGGTAAATCTAGCCATCATACCTTTTCAGAAAGGTCTTAACTGTGGTGATGAATGCAGAGAAAAAAATAATAAAATTACATGTTTTTGGTTGGTGTTGATTTCTTTAAATGAAATCATTTAAAATTACTTTTTTATTTGTGTCTGTATATGTGTATTGAGTATGCATATGGATGACAAAGAACAATTTTTGTGGTATTCTGCAGCAATGCTATCTTCCTTAATTTTACTTTTTGAAACCATGGGGTAAAAGAGATTGTTGGGTTTATTTACAGGGCATGAGTAACCAGATACTGGCCAAGCGACAGGTAAATCCTTACCGACAATGAAAAGTCTCCAGTGGATGATATATTCCCTATAGCTAAATGGATGGAGTCTCTTTCTGTTGCTGTTGGGCACCCTACATATACTAGCAACCAGGACAAATCTGCATAGGGACAGCTGGGGAGAATGGCTGGAATCTTAGGAAAGTCCTTTCCTACCCCTTCCTCTTATGAGGGATTTGGACAATCAACCAGCCTAATTGTGATGGTCTCTTGCAGCAGTCACAGTTGATCTGAGGTAGATGCAGGCTGTTTTGCTCAAAAGATCATATTATACAACACACAGTAAAGTTTAGACTTCACCATTAAGGTGAGGTTAGATTGGATGGCCAAGTAGCCCAAGTAGCCACTGATTTCTACTTCCCTACTGCTGGAACTGTCAGTGTACCACATTTTGTTTTTTAAATGTGGGTTTTGGAGAGTCAGTCTTAGATATTTATAATAAATTGTAAAACAAAACATAATTTAAGACAAAAAACAAGTTCTGTATTAATAAAGACAAAGACAAAACTTTACTAAGTTATCTAAACTAGTTCTCAGAAAATAATTTTCAAAACTAATTTCCCATCATTTTCATCTTTCTGGATACTGCATCACTGATTATAGAAACAATAGATACAAAGAAGATAATTTATATATCTCATACAATATATTTTCATTACAGTTTCCCCTCTTCTACTTCTCCTGGTTCTTCCTCCCCATGCATCCATCTATATCCACTCCATTTCTGTCTCATTAGAAAACAACAAAACATAACAGAATAAATTATAATAATATAAATATAATAATATAAAGAAATCAGATTAAAGATGGGCAAGGAAAACCAACAGTATGAAAAGAGCCCAAAAGAAAACACAAGAATTAGGGTCTCAGGCCATGCTAGTTGTAGTGTATACCTTTAATTCCAACAATTAGGGAGGCAGAGGCAGATGGTTCTCTGTGAGTTCCCAGCTGGCCTGGTCTACAGAGTGAGTTCTGGAAAGCCAAGGCTACAAAGAGAAACCTTGTCTCAATGAGAGTGGGAGGGTGGAGAGAGAGAGAGAGAGAGAGAGAGAGAGAGAGAGAGAGAGAGAGAGAGAGAGAGAGAGAGAGAGAGAGAGAGAGAGAGAGAGAAGTTCATACATGATGTAAGAGTGCCATAAAAATATTAACTGCAAGGTACTGTATATGCACAGAGGACTTAGTGTGGACATGTGTAAGCCCTGTGCTTGTTGCTTCAGTCTCTGTAATGAAGACTCTGGAGAATAATTGAAAAAGTCTGGTGTTTGGCTTTATTCACTCAACAAACAGCATATATCAAAATAATCATTTTTATTTTAAATGGCAAAAGTTTCCTCCAGAGGAACACCTGAGCCAGTCTTGATGTTGGGGTGAGGAAAGTGGATCTGCCAGGAATGGATGCTGAATTAAGCCACATTGGGACCTTGGGACCTCCTGCCCTTGCTGGGGAGGAGATAGATGTGGAGTAGAGAGAGTGACTGGAAGGGATGAAAGGGGGAAGAGAGCTTGAAGAAGGGTATAAACGGATAAAAAATATGACTTTATTCTTAATAAAAAAAATCTAAATGAATAAATAAATAAATGGCAAAAGTTAACTAAGCAAGAAATTCCACATAAGAAGAAATTATGTAGAATTTTTTTCCAAGTGTAAAATGTAAGACAAATTTAAAACAATTTTTTAACATGGAAAACATAGAACTAATTTAAATATAGGGTAATATGTGATCGCAACCCTTTATTCCAGATATTATTTCTACTTTTTAAGCTGGTGAATATAGAGCTGATTGTAGGAGAGAAATTAAATTTTCTGTGTTTTGTTATGAATAAAATGATGTCATAGATGATGATTATACTAAGAAAGATAATTAATCTGAAAAATTGAAGGATATAAAGATGTGAGTGGAAAAGTACATTATGGCTGGAGGCTCAGAATTTTCTCTTTTGTTAAAGTGTGTTAGCCTTAATCTCTTGAATACTTCCCATGGAATGGAAATGTACATGACTTCCTACCAGAGAAGAAAAGTAAGCATCAACCCAGGTATAAACCCCTGTGGTCTACATTGATGATTTTCCTAACCATTTGTGGACACAGTAGGAGCACAATTGGGGAAGTAACTGTCCACTATCGTATCAAATTTACTGTCCACTTCATGACATGGAAACCATTTCTGATACTGCTCAGATTGCCAAGAACCTGAAACAAGACAGGTCTTGCACCTAATGTAAAATCAAATATTGTTGTTACCTTGAAGTAACACAACAATATAATGCCTCCTATTGACATTCTATTATATCCATAGATCAATACCTTCTCCCCATCATCAGAAAAGTTTCCAAGTGAAGTAGATGGGAAGAATACAGAGAGCCACAACTGCACAGTTTTCAGAGTGAGAGATCTTTGGACATTAAGTTATAAATAGGATGTCTCTGTCAAACATTTCCTCTCATGGCTTAGGAAACTTTGCAAAAGAGACAGAAATATTGTCAGAGTTGAAGGGATGAATGACTCAAGGAAACCAGGTCTTCCAGACACAACAGGACCAATATACAAGTAGACTCACAGAGATTATGGTAGCATGTACATGGCCTTCACAGGTTGGTGAACCAGATGGGACCCAGCATTGAGAAAAAGAAGTGCATATGATCTACCAACCATAACTATTGTCTCTAATTGACAACTCACAAATAAAATTAGTTTTCACCAAAGAAGTCCCACTGGTTTACAAACCACACTTAAGGGTAGGCCCCATGAGAAACAGTGAATGACCAACACAAAATAAAATCAATGATATTTTTTAATATTTCTCAGTATGTATTTTCTGGTAATTTTTTTAACCATATGGGTCTTTTGAATAATTAAAATTATATACATACTCTCCATCTTTTTTGTTAATGTGCATTCTCTGTGTGTGTGTGTGTGTTTGTACTTCCTATGCTTTTTTCCTCTGTTTATTTTTATTTGTTTGAATATTTTCCAAGAAGAGAGAATTTATTGATTTGGGGAGATGGGTTGGAGGGAAATCTGGGAATCATGAGCGAGGAGGAAGAAGAAATTGTGATTAAAATATATTGTGTAAAATAATCTGTTCTCAATGAAATATAAAGATGAAGCTGTATGAATTGATAATAGGGCTATTGCTTTTTGCTTTGAAGTTTTACCTCTAAACATGGACAGAATATAAACTGTATAAGTCCAGAGAATGAAAAAACAGCTTTTCTTACTACTTACAAACAAGGTTAGGGAAGGTCGGACTTAGTCAAGCAAAGCAAACTCCCTTGATTTTTATGCTCATTCTAATTCCAAATATGAAGAAAAACTATTCTGATAATTAGATCCTATATGATGGTTTATTTCTGGTCAGCACTTATTGTCGATATTATATGTAGATATAATTTTATTGTTCTCTTCTCATTTACATCTTTATTTTCTGTGACTCTAATATTACTGGTAAATATAGTAAGTCTGCTATGCTTTCATATTTTTATTATCATACTTATACATATAGAAATAAGTAAATATGATCATGTATAGTAAGATCCACCTTTGAAGCCAGCTCATTCATGAGTTTGTGGAAGTGTGATCATAATTTTGAAGCAAAACTTGACTATACAGAGACATTCTGTCTCAATATAAAAAGAAAAATAATGGAGGAGACTGTATCTCAGTTATATGTTTCCTAGAATATTGTAATAAATGTTGGTTCTTAGACTATATAATGTATGTATGTACCATGTTAATATGGTTTAGCATTATAATGTTGTATCAGAAATTTGTAGTCACCATTACAGATTGCATGTCATCAAACAGTGCTTAATTCTCTAAAAATATTATAAACAGCACACTCTTAAATTTTCATTCACTAAAACAATGCTAACAAAGCCCTTTAATTGTTCAGTGTTCCAATAATAATGCGTTTTTATGCTGAGGAATGATTACACACACATTTTCTAAGGCTTATGTGACCCAAGAGTCATCTGTTCACTGTTCCTTACTCCCTTTTTCCATGTGAGACCCTTAATAGCTGTTATTCAGCTTTGACTAGCCATTGATGGAAGAAAGAAAAATAATTAATAAACAAAGGCATTAGAATAAAATTTGTGCTTTTTTTTTCAAAAAATAGGCCTGCTATTCAATTTAAAGCATGATTTAAAAGTAATAAGAAAAAGTACTAAGTAAGTTTAATAAATTATAGTTGTTTTGAAATATAAGGGATCATGATTTTTCCTAGCTAACAATTGTTTCTCCACTTAGTACTTACTGTCATTAATGAAGGTTATGCTTAAACTAAGAGAAGGCCTTTGCCTACCAGAGGTGATATTTTATATGTGCTCTAACAAATAGAGCTTGTCTGAAGATGAGCTAGCCACTAGTTAATCATAGGCTTGGTGGCACACATCTTTAATCCCAGAAATTGGGATCTTACGCATTTGATCTCAGTACTTGGGAGGCACAAGCCTTTAATCCCAGAACTAGGAAGGTAGAGACAAGAAGTGGTGTGGCTGGGCAGAGAGAGGAATATAAGACTCTGAGGAGACAAAATCTTGTACCCTTTCAGTCTGTGAAGTTATGTAGGTAAGAGGTGACTATGGCTTGCTCCTTTGTCTTTCTGATCTCTCACCATTGACCCCAGTATATGGCTTTAAGATTTTATTATTAAGAACAATTAGAATTTGTGCTACACTTATTATTGTATTTTTCTCTTGTAAATAAGACTCCCTTTAGGTCCATTTAGAATTGAACTTTCACTACAGAAAATTGTCAATTGAAAACTTGCCAAATATTTAGATATACTTTTCAGATATTAAATAGGTGTCTTGCTGTTCTTAAAAGTTAATAGTTTATTCAAATACCTCTAATTTGTTTCTTTGAAATAAAGACATGAATGTAGATAGTTCTCCTTTTTCCTCTATTCTGAGATAAAGAAGAAGCCTTCAAAATGTTACAGCTCTTGTAATAAAATTTTCAGGACTCTCCCTTTGGAAAAAAGCCAAGGGATTTTGAAGGGTAAGTGAATTTAGTAATATATGTATGTGACAGTGTCACAGTCCTCTCTTAGTTGAATATTCATTATTATTTATTTTGAGAATATGTACGCAATGAGACATTCCTAATTGCCTATTATGAAATGTAAAATGCATCTCTAACTTTCCAAATCTTTAACAGGCCATCCAAGATGCACATTTCATTCTGTTTTAATACTCATTCAACACTAAAATAAATTTCTTAGAGCCTTTGTGCAATCGCAAAAGTATATATTTTAATTGTATTTTCTCAAAAAAGTCATATTGCAAATGACTAAAAAATATTATAGATATATGACTGATAGATAGAAGATAAATTTACAGATGATAGAAAGTTAAATAAGCAATAGATGATAGATATATATGTATTATGCTTTATGATTTAAATGGGAAAGACTTGGATAAAGTATAAATGTAAGGAAAAGATTTAAACACATACTGGAGTAAACAGTGAAGAAAGCTAAATCTAAGTCACCCCAAATTCATGAAGATTCATACATAGTACAGTACTTAAAGTTATGATTTCTTGCTTGCTCAGGGATAAACAGAATTCTCCATTAGATTAAAACGTAGGCAATATAAAGTTTCCACCTAGCTGTTTTAAGTTATTTTTTCTGTGTCATCAATTTGAACCATCATAGCAAGAAAAGATATGCCATCATATATGACTTATATTTCTCCAGAAATAATTTTTAAATTTAAAATTATAGAGAAATTTTAATTTAAAAAGTTAAAATTGTTCTGACCTTTAAAAATTATTTATTCTTTTTCTCATACTCATTAAAGAAAATATTTGAAACTAAATTTCTTTTTTTCTTTCTAATGTATACGGAATTTATTTCCATTCTTTTTTATTATTATTATGAATAAAGAAGTCACATTTTCTATCCTTGTATAGCCTTATTCAAAGTCCCTTCCCCCTCCCACCACATCAGGTCATTCTCTTTGCTTCACATCTCCCCATTCCCCCATGCGAAACTAAATTTCTTTAATTGGAAAACTTGAACATTTAGATTTCAAAAGAATGACACAAACTCCCCTTTTACTTTTCTTAAAATCTAGTGAGGGTTATTCTTACTTTTTCAGGATTAAATGTACTAAATCATTCAACACTCTCTGTGACTTTTTGTTTAAATTTTTTTATTTATTTGCCTGGAACTGGGAACTGGAACTACAGACAGTTGTGAGCTGCAATGTGGGTGCAGAGGATTGAACCCCCGGTTCTCTGGAAGAGCAGTCAGTGCTCTCAACCACTGAGCCATCTCTCCATCCCCCACTCTGTGACTTTTAATTCAGAAATTTTAAGGTGCATGTGGAAATCACGTTTATAATAAATACTTTAATAACATACTTTTATCTATAAAATGATCTCAGAGTTTATGCAACAATTTTTCTTGATCTTTTTTTTTTCCTTCTTTATTTTGTATTTATCAAGGAAAAAAAACAGTAAAAAGAATTTAAAATGCGGAAGAGTTAACAATAACTATATAGAGGATAAGAATCATAAGCATGGCTTATCAAGGGTGGAAATACAAATAAGATTGCTACACAAATATTTTCTTTGTGTTCATCTTTCCCTCTGAATTTTTTTTCCATCCCTGTATATCCTTATTCAAGGTCTCTTCCCCCTCCCAA
>PVIH01010450.1:0-75292 GCA_004025045.1 Sigmodon hispidus | reverse complement strand
ATTCTTCCAAGGAACTGCTACAGCTGATAAACACCTTCAGCAATGTAGCAGGATACAAGATAAACTCAAAGAAATCAGTAGCCCTTCTATACACTAAAGATAGAAGAGCTGAAAAAGAAATAAGGGAAATATTACCCTTCATATTAGCTGCAAATAGTATTAAATACCTTGGAGTAACTATAACCAAAGAAGTAACAGACCTATTTGACAAAAATTTTAAATCATTGAAGAAAGAAATTGAAGAGGATATCAGAATATGGAAAGCTCTCCCATGTTCCTAGATTGGTAGGATCAACATAGTAAAAATGACAATTCTACCAAAGGCAATCTGCAGATTCAATGCACTGCCCATCAAAATCCCAACACAATATTTTTTGGACCTTGAAAAAACAATACTCAATTTCATTTGGAATAACAGTAAATCCAGGATTGCCAAAACAATTTTACTCAACAAAAGAACCTCAGGAGGTATCACCATCCCTGACTTCAAGCTATACTATAGAGCTACAGTAATAAAAACAGCCTGGTACTGGCAGAAAAGTAGACTTGTGGACCAATGGAATAGAATTGAGGATCCAGACATTAACCCAAAAACCTATGAACACCTGATCTTTGACAAAGAGGCCCAAAACATTCAATGGAAAAAAGATAGTATATTTAACAAATGGTGTTGGCATAGCTGGACGGAAGTGTGTAGAAAAATGCAAATAGATCCGAGCCTGTCACCCTGCACAAAACTCAAATCCAAGTGGATCAAAGACCTCAACTTAAACCCAACCACTTTAAACTTGATAGAAAAGAAAGTGGGAAATACACTTCTACAAATTGGCACAGGCGACCACTTCCTAAATATAGCACCAGTGGCACAGGCACTAAGACCAACAATCAATTTGTGGGATCTTCTGAAGCTGGGAAGCTTCTTTTTTTTTTTTTTTTTTTTAATAATTTTTTTTTAAACTTTATTTATTTATTTGCCTTGGTGTTTTGCCTGGAACTGGAACTACAGACAGTTGTTAGCTGCCATGTGGGTGCTGGGAATCGAACCCGGGTCCTCTGGAAGAGCAGACGGTGCTCTTAACCGCTGAGCCATCTCTCCAGCCCCAGCTGGGAAGCTTCTGCAAAGCCAAGGACACTGTCAATAAGACAAAATGCCAGCCTACAGAATGGGAAAAGATTTTCACCAACCCTACAAGTGATAGAGGACTGATCTCTAAGGTATATAAAGAACTCAAGAATTTAGAGCCCAATACCTTGAATAACACTATCAAAAAATGGGGTACAGATCTAAAAAGGGAATTCTCAGCAGAGGAACTACGAATGGCTGAAAGGCACCTGAAAAAGTGCTCTTCATCTTTAGGCATCAGAGAAATGCAAATCAAAACAACTTTGAGATACCACCTAACACCTGTTAGATTGGCTAAGATAAAAGGCATAGAAAACAGCCTATGTTGGAGAGGATGCAGAGCAAGGGGAACACTCCTCCATTGTTGGTGGGAGTGTGAGCTTATTCAGCCACTTTGGAATGCAATATGGAGGTTTCTCAGAAAATTGAGAATCAATCTCCCCAAGGACCCAGCAATACCACTTCTGGGTGTATACCCTAAAGAGGCACATTCACACTCCAAAGGTATTAGCTCAACTATGTTCATAGCAGCATTATTTGTAATAGCAAGAAATGGGAAACAACTTAGATGTCCCTCAACTGAAGAATGGATTAACAAACTGTGGTACATCTACACAATGGAATACTACTCAGCAGTAAGAAAAAATGATATCCTAAAATTTGCAGGCAAATGGATGGATTTGGAGAATATCCTCCTGAGCGAGGTATCACAATCTCAGAAAGATAAGCAGGGGATGTACTTACTCATTAGTGGTCTCTAAACAAACCAACAAGTAAAAAAGCCAAGCATGCCCAAGCTGCAAACTACAACCACTGAACAGCTTGGGATCAGTAACACCCTGGACTGACCCTTCGGACACCACTCCAACTATAGGAACACCTGACTCACTCTTGTGGGAGGATGGACAAAACTGGATTTGGCCAGGAGTGGAGACTGATCCAAGCATTATTGGGTCAGTGGGACCATAGGACTGTCTGCTCCCTGCCCAGGGAGGGGATGGGGAGTTGTGGAGAAGAAAAATGTTCTGATGTGGTAGGAGGGGGAAGGGACCTTGAATAAGGATATACAGGAATCGAAAAAAAAATTCAGAGGGAAAGCTGAACACAAAGTAAATATATGTGTAGCAATCTTATTTGCATTATCACCCTTGATAAGCCATGCTTATGATTCTTACCCTCTTTATAGTTATTGTTAACTTTTCAGTATTTTAAATTCATTGTACTGTTTTTTTGATAAGTACAAAATAAAGAAGAAAAAGAAAACTTCCTTATGCGTATTTCTAATGATGCAAAGGGTTTCCTTGATGGAGGAGGTATCATCCTCCTCCTACTGGTTCTCAAGTTCTTTACACATTCAAGTACACTGACTACAAACCTGTATCTTCCCCATAACACTACATTTCTCTTTTAGATTTAGGATTTGGACGATTAGGAGGAAAGAGTAATTACCATTCTATTGTTGGCATTTTGTAGAAGAGGAGATGGGCAGCAAGGGTATCAAAAGATCATGGGAAGTCCAAATCAAGGATTCAAGTATTTGGTTTTCTTAATAGGCTTTCATCCCCTTCTACATCCTGTTTGAGGTCTTAAAAACTACAAGTTAAAACTAAGTAAGTGAATCACATAAAAACAAATTTACATCATTTAAATTATGAGCATTAACTTGTGGTAAGTGAAAAAACATTTTGAACTCTGATGAATTCCTTGACAGACTTCAAATATCAATAAATGTAAAGGCATAACGAGGTAGGATTAAGAAGCTGTGGTGTAGTCAGAAGTTTCTCTGTCTCACCTGATTTAGTCCCAAATAATCACACAAAGGCTTATATTAATTATAAACTGTTTGTTTGGCCTATGGCTCAGACATACTACTTGCTAATATTGACTCTTAAACTAACCCATGATTCTATTCTATGTTTCACCAAGTGGCTTGATACTTTTTCTTTAGTTCGGCATTCTCATCTTGCTTCCTCGAATCTGGCTGGACTCTCTTTTGCTCTTCCTTTTTCCAGAATACTTTTTGTCTGGTTACCCTGCCTATACTTCCTGTATGCCTAGCTTCTGGCCAATCAGTGTTTTATTAAATCAATATGTACAGTAACAAGTATTTACAGTGTACAAGAGCATAGTTCCATAGCTGTGGTATTCTAGTGCACAATTGAGTGATGTCAGACACAAATAACAGATTCATTTATTTATTTTACAACCTGACCACAGTTTCCCCTTCCTCCTCTTATCCTATTTTCTCTTCCCACCTCCCCTCAACCCACTTCAATTCACTCCTCCTCTATTCAGAAAGAGGCAGACCTCCTATGGATACCAGCACAGCATAGCATATTAAGTTGCCATAAAACTAAGCACCTCCCCTTGTATTTGGTCTGGGCAAGGCAACCCAGTATGAGAAATAGGTTCCCAAGGATCAGCTAGAGCATTAGAGATAGCCTCTCCTCCCATTGTTAGGAGTCCCACAAACAGACCAAGCTACATAACTGTCACACATATGTAGAGAGCTTAGGTCTGTCCCATGCAGGCTCTCTAGTTACTGGTTCCAACTCTGTGAGTTCCTGGAAGCTAGATAAGTTGTTTCTGTGTACTCACTCATAAGTGGATCTTAACTGTTAAGTAAAGGATAACCATGCTACAATCCATAGATCCAGAAAGGCTAGGTGACAAGGAGGGCCCAAGGGAGGATGAATGTGAGTAATGTTTAATTATATATCAGTTAATTAACTTAGTTTAAAATGTCTATCCAAGACTAATTGCATAAATGAACTTGGATTCCCTGACAGAATACCACTGACTGAGTGGCTCAAGTGATAGAAATTTTTTATTTTATGTCTTGAGTTTATAATTTTTTCATTTAATTCTTTCATTTTCTCTCCCCAAATCCTTACATATATGTTTTTTCCTTTCTTATTTTTCCTCCCCTTCTTCCTTCCTTCTTTTCTTGTTTTTTTTCAAGTTCATGGTCTCCATTTTTATTAACTTTTTTTGTGTATAGGAACCAAAACACATATCACATATTACATTTATAGCCAAATATAAATATTGTCTTATACCATTTGTCAATTGCTCTATTTGAATTACTAATATAGAAGGAGCATATGATTTAATGTTGGAGTTTCCATCATTAAGTATGCTATTTTTAAAAATGTTCAAACATAATCTGGCAGTATCTGTTATGGATAGAATAGAGGAGATTAGAGCATTGAGTGGAAAAAGTGCCCTTAGAAGTTAATTCCAATTTTAGGATTCTTAGTGGAATATTAGGTAGGTCTGAGTTTGCTTTCTTCATCCTGATTACCATCTTTGATGGGGTTGCAGATAAGCAGTGAAATATCCTCAATGCAAGGGCCAGAAGAGTGTAAGGGCCGAAGCTAGGTTTCTGGAATATCAATTGTATAGACATAGATGGGTAAGTTGATGATAACTGAACAATTGATTTTGAAGTATTAATAACACAGTACTGAAAGAAAGACATTATTGTCATTCAAAAAGAATGTAGTATCAAAGTGAGACTAACAGAGAAATAGCTATTTATAAAAGTGGGATTTATATCAACAAGGGTTGCTGACATCATTCATTATATTTATTCAACATTTGTTATAAAATAAAATTAGAAAACATTAACTACTACCTTAGTAATAAATAACATAGTTTATTTTTCCAAAAATGTATTATTTCACAAATAATAAATTATTTATTAACTAGTGTATTGTAAAAATACTTGTCCTCTCAGCATCTAGCACAATGCCTAACATATAAGAGCGAATCTGTAGCTACTGACCAAATTATTTAACTGAATCACAGGGGCTTCTGATTTTTTTATTTAGTTTTAAATTTTTCATTTTATGCTATTAAGTTAGGACAGATAAAAACAACATGTATATATTTAATGTGCATACATCAATATATTTATAAACCCTATTACAATCAACATGGTGAGCATATACATCACCCTGAAAAGCTGGCTGGGTAAGAAGTGGCTGTGGTCTGTTTTTTCTCTCTGATATTCCAGCTTTTTCCCAATATCTGACTCCAGGTTTTTTTTTTTTTATTATAATACTAAATAGAATATTGCCCTATTCAAGGCATTTAGAAATATAAAATATCATATACTAATGTTTACATTTATATCAAGATGATGTATGTACAAGGTTATGTAAGGCAATGTTTGTTGGCAAAGCTTAGAAAAATCAGTAATTCTCTAGGAAACCCCTTATTACCTTTTGTCATTGTTAGTTTCTGCTTCTAGTAATTGCCTCATGTTTCCCCAGTTGTAAATCTTCTGTGGAGTTTTCCATTTTAGACTTTATTGTTTATTCTTAATTTACTTTTATGATATAAGAGGATTTAAACAATTATGTGCTCCCAACCATATAATCTCTCAATTTATTCAAACAAGTAGATGATAATAATGATTTGATTATAATACTATACAAATGTGTTTACTGTTCAGCTGCAATGCACTATGATTCCATTTCCTCTCTTATAAATCTTTTATAAATCTTTTCCCTTTTTTTTGGAAGCATTTATTTATTTCCACTTGGATACTTTTATTATTTTCTAGCTTCTTAGTCACAAGGTCATACATACATCAATATCATTTCTCCAGTTGTTCAGACATTTGCCTAATATAGTCATTTTTTCCTACTGGGACTTCAAGACTTTGTCCTGCTTCATTATAGAGTTCTGGTCTACTTGAAGTATTCTGTGCTGCTTTTATGCTTTGCTTCACCTTCACAGTCATTTTCTGAGAGTCTCTCATTTTAAAGCTAACTAGCTTTATTTCTTGACAACTTATGTGTATGTGTGTGTGTTGACACACACATATCTAATACATTTTGATTGTTATCAGTTACCACTCTATTTTATCTCCCCTTGTGCATTCCACCCTTCCCTACCAATCTTTGTGTGTAAACTGCCCTGTGCTATAGCTTTTTTCTTTCTTCTTAATTTTAAAATAAATGAAGCTAAGTAAATTTTACTTTCAATTTTAACAATCCTCAATTGACAGTTTACCTAGATATGGAATTCGAAGTTAAAAACAAACTCTCAAAAATGGAAAGACACTGTCCTTTGTCTTTTAGCATCTGGTGTAATGCTGGAGAATAGAAGTAATATTTTCATTCTTTTTTATGTAACCTTTTTTTTCTCTGAAAAAAAATTTTTTTCTGGGCACTTGTAGATAGTTGTTCTGATGTGTCCTCAAAGGGCCTTGCATAGTGTACACACACTAGATTCTCTCCTTTAATTTTATCTTAATTAAAGAAATATTGAATTATTTTCTTTTCACATTTATTTTATTATGTGATTTTTGAAAATCTGTCAAATGCTGAAATATCCTAAACTTTCATAGTCCCATCTTTTCTATTAAAAAATTATTGTAGTTTTGAGAAATGTTCTTGGTTCATCTTTTAAGTGTTCCAATGAATTTTGTGTATTAACTATTACATACATTTCTATTGTCTAAGACTAATTTGTTATTTTTAGACTTCTTAATTTTCAAAGCATACTTTCTAATTTAATTTCATTTTGTTTTTAAATTTTTAAAAATCTAAGCATTTGATGATTATTTTTGTTCTGAGTTTTTCCTCAATTCCTAGAAATCCTCAACCTTTTGGGTGGTCTGAAATATGAATCGGCTCAATTTTCAATTTTTGTTGATCTTCCTGTAGCCAGCTCTGTTGATACACTGCCAAGTTCTCCTTTGCAGGTTAGTGCCCACAGCTTTTGGCTCAAGGGTGTGCTGCTTGCTAATGGCTTTTTACTTTCAGACTTCTCTGCAAGCTGTGATCTGATGAAACTGAATGGAATAACCTTTTGAATATGCAGTTTTGGGGACTCAGTGACATATGAAAATATTAGAGACTTATTTTAAGAATATAGTCTCTGTAACAATCAATACCCATTACTTCTTGTATGAGCCCTAGTAGGTAGACTAAATGAATCTTGGACCAAAGAGTATAAATAAAGGTGATCCAATCCTCTATTACTGTACAGTTAAAGAATCTATATGTCTATAGATCCTGGATCCCACCAGGGTATGTGAATGCAATAAGAATTCAATTTAACTTCAAACTGTGTACAATCTCTGCTACCTGGACTCATTATTGTAGCGGCAGCCAAAGAAAGGAAGAGCTGTATTGGTCCAGATATTTGTGACCCTGTTTATCAATGAGGTGCTGAAATTGCTTGGGAAGGAAGAATATTTTTGACACTCAGGTGATCCAGTAGGGCATCTCTTGATGTTCTCATGTCGAGTTTTAAGTGTATGTATCTCCAAGTGAAGTAATAGAGGCTTACTAATGAGAGACTTTGACTACTTAAGGATCAAGGCCAGTGTCATGAATTGTCTAGGTAATAAAGAATGCTAACAGGGCACCAGTGAGTCATTATTCCTCTCTCTACAGCTCCTTCTTCCTTACTTCCATCCCTTCTTACTTTTCTTGTTTTTTCAATTACTCCAGGTTATATGCTCACATAAAAATATTCAGATCTAGGAATCACAAGTAAAAATGTCCATTTGGATCTGGGATATGTAGTTGGACATATCTGTCCCAGCCTGAAACTCTCAAATACCTGGTAGCTGCTTCCCAAATAATTGACTCGGAAGCTTATTATTATGGTAATTTCTAGGCCAGTAGTTCAGGCATGGTACTAACTAGCTCTTACATTTGAATTAACCCATGATTTTATTTATGTTTAGCCATGTGGCTTGGTACCTTTTTCATTACAGCATTCTCACATTGCTTTCTCTGCATCTGGCTGGCATCTGCTTTCTGCTTCATCTTCCCAGAATTCTCTTAGCCTGTTAGCCCTGCCTATACTTCCTGCCTGGCTACTAAGCAATCAGCATTTTATAAAAGCAGGGAACATGAAATCTTAGCAATATGGTTGCCTAAATAAGACCTGTATGGTAAAATTGCCAGTTGACAACACAGATGGGGAATATTTTATAAAGCCATACCAATAGATGAAGAGCAATGGGCAGTTAATGACTGCCCCAAGAGGGATAATTAGTATTCCCCAGGAATGAACCTCTTGTATTAGACTGACTCTAATACAAGGCATAAGTCCTGTAAAAGATGCCATAATTTGAGAGGGAGTAAGGGAAGAACATAGATTGGAGGGAGGATAAGAAAGAGGAAGCTGATGTAATTATATTTTAGTTAAGAACTATTTAGAAATAAAATGTGCATATAAACACATTTAGTAGACTCAGCAAGTTGTATCAATACATATATATGTACACATATAACAGTCATAAAGAAAAAGGAAACAATATAATAATGATGGAAGGAAGGCTTGGAGATATAGGAAGGGGAACATTGGAGGGTCATGGCAATAAAAGAAGGAAGATGAGGTGTGTTTGACAATTGTCATAATGAAACCCATCAGTTTGTACAATTAGGAAATGCCAATAAAAGTGAAAAATGTATTACAAAAGTGCTAGTAGCAGAGAGGAACCCCAGAGAAAGTTAAAAACATAGCATACATCTCAGGACTATACCTAACATCCAGATAATTGCTCATCTCTCTAATTTTCTTACAAATCTTACTGGAAAACCTGACCCAGTGCAGCCTTAGAGAAACCTTCATGTAGCAAGCCTTTGAGAAAAGCAAGTGCACTGAACTCAACAAGAGTGAACTAGAGAAGATGCTCTTGCTACCAGTTGAGATTTTATACACTGGGTTGTTCACCCAGCTTAGAGCTACTGAACATGCTGGCTGCTAATGACTGACATCTTCTCACTGGTTTGAAAGATTATCCCAGGCCAAGGGGATCTTATGGTTCAGAGATACTCAGGGGATCTCAGTTCTTTCTGTGAGTCCTGTGACCATTGGGTTATTGATACAAGAATACATTTCAATCTCTTTTCATCAAGAAGAGACACTATTTTGATATAATTTATCTTCTAGAATTTTCTATAAGATAAGCTCTAGGAAAAGCAGAGGCCTTCAACTTATTCAAAGAACCACAGGCCTCTAAGAAATGCTGAGGTTGGGGAAAAAAAGTCTTACACAAGGAAGAGCAAACAAATTGGTTATCTAATACCAAATGCTCAATCCTGAAATACATCTTAACACAAATTTCATTATACAAACCAAACAGGTTATCCTTAGGAATATATGCATATGCATATACTTTATGGGGGTAGCTTCTGGTTTTACCAAGAAACACAATCACACAGCAAAAAAAATTTGGCTTTTTGAGTCTTTTCTCCTCCATCTTCCACATTGTTCCTAAGGCTCAGAGTTTCAATCTTAAACATCTGACAAAAGCTCTTGAATTAAAGACGTAGTTCCTAATTCAAAGAGCTCAGAGGCATGACTATCAGCAGGTGATTGGATTGTGAGGAGTCTGACCCCACAAACTGATTGTCCATGTTCAGTTTTATACCTTAGGGGGCTATTGTGTGATAGAGAAGCTTTAGAAGGTGAGGTCTAGGTGTATGAAGTAGGTTGTGGAGGTGTGGCTTCCAAGGCTGATTGTGTACTTGCCCCCAGTCCTCCATATTCCCTTCTTCATCTTTCTCTGCTTTTCTAACACCATCAGGCATGTAGCTTTCCTTCACCATGTGCTCTCCTGCCTGTCTAAGAGTAACGGAGCCATACAAGCATGGGCTCACACCTCTGGAATTATAAGCCCAAGGCAATCTTTCATCCTTATTTTAGTAGGTATTTTCCTACAACAATGGCAAGTTGATCAATACACGTAGTAAATATTTCTGCTTTGAGTAATTTCCTATAGGCACCAAAGGCATGCAAGGTATCTGCCTTATCTCTGTCTTCAACACTTTGTAGGCAAATAATTACCCTCCTACTAGTTTTCAAACACATTATTGTCACCAATAAATTTGGATCAGTAATTGTTGTGGTACAGCTAGCTTGAGTACCAGGTATCAACATGAAATTTAAGTGAAGTAAGTGACTCTTGGTGCACTTGGCTGGTTCCCAGCCATTCAGTTTCATTACATAGGGGCTGACATTATTTATGTTCTTCTGCCCACATCTGCAGAACTCCTTTTAGAATCAATGAGAATTACAGGCTGTTAGCACAGTGGAGAAGTCATGTAAGACTTTATTGTGTTCTTTGATTTTTTTGCCAGAGGACAGGATTAATATTTAGGTGATATACAAATAGTGTTATAAAACTGACACAATAAGTTTTCACAGTTGCAAACAACTTTAGTCACTTGGTTGAATGCATCTGACTCCCAATTTGCACATAAAGTAACTCAGGCTTCAATACTGTAAATTATTAGATTAAAAATTAGTAGTAGAGTCTTCGGAAAGAGAGTTCAGATGACAATGTACAAGTAGTAGGGTCTAAGTTCAGTCTCCAGAACTTGTGAGCAAAGCTGGACAGAATGGTGAATGCTTGCAATCCGGGTTCTGGGAAGGCAAAGATGGTTGGCTCCCTGGAGTGTGCTCACAAGACAGCCTAGCACTGAGTCCCAGAAGAATGAGAGACCTCTTTTCAAACCAAAGAAGCAAACAAGCAAGCCCAAGAGTATTGTATTTGAGGAGGAACAATTCTTGAGTAATGTTCTGTTTTACATATGTACACACACAAACACACACATACACACATATCTGTACACACATGTGTACCTACAGTCACATAAACACAATGGTATATACACAAAATATAATTAGTGGTAGGTGTAGAATTAGTGAATTCATTTCAGTGCAGACATATTTTAAGAATATATCTTAGTATCTGAGCATTTAAAAAGGTCATTCAGCCAATCAGGCAAGAATGATTTATAATGACTTCAATATTTTCAAAATTTAATCAAATGATAATATAACTTGGTGTTGTCATCAATTCTTGTTGAAAAATTAAGTGAGCAAACTTTTAGTCTAGATAAGTCTTCTCCAGTGCATCAAAGCCTGCCTGGGGACACAAAACATATTAATCTTTAATTGAAGAATAAATACTATAACTGGTCTAGTACCACCAGGGTAAGATCAGACATTCAAAGAAGAAGTATTACCAATTCTCCTCAAACTGTTTCACACAGTAGAAACTGAAAGAATATTCCCAAGCTCTTTTTATGAGGCCACAATTACCCTAATATCCAAGCCACTCAAATACACACCAAAGAAGGAGAATTACAGACCAATTTCCCTCATGAATATTGATGCTAAAATTCTCAACAAAATTCTGGCAAATTGTGTACAACAACATATAAAAAATATTATTCACCACAATCAAGTAGGCTTCATCCCTGAAATGCAGGGATGATTCAACGTATGAAAAACTATAATTGTCATCCATCACATAAACTAACTGAAGGGAAAAAAAAACGACATGATCATATCCTTAGACACTGAAGAAGCCTTTGACAAAGTCTAACACTCTTTTATGATAAAAGTCCTGGAGAGATCAGGAATACAGGGAAAATATCTAAATATAATAAAGGCAATTTACAAGAAGCCTACAGCCAACATTAAACTTAATGGAGAAAAACTCAAAGCAATCCCACTAAAATCAAATAGACAAGGATGTCCTTTCTCCCCTTATCTATTCAATATAGTTCTCAAAGTTTTAGCTAAAGCAATAAGAGAACAAAAGGAGATTAAGTGGATGCAAATTGGAAAAGAAGTGAAAATATCTCTATTTGCAGATCATATGATTGCATAAATAAGCAATCCACAAAATTCTACCAGGGAACTTCAACAGCTGATAAATACCTTCAATGATGTAGCAGGATATAAGATTAACTCAAAGAAATCAGTAGCCCTCCTATACATTAAGGATAAAAGGGCTGAAAAATCAATAAGGGAAACATCACCCTTTATAATAGCTGCAAATAGCATTGACTGTCTTGGAGTAACTATAACCAAAGAAGTAACAGATCTATTTGATAAAAACTTTAATTGAAGAGGATATCACAAAAATGGAAAGATCCCCTATGTTTCTAGACAGGTAGGGTCAATGTAGCAAAAATGGCAATTCTACCAAAAGCAAACTATAGGTTCAATGTATTTCCCATCAAAATTTCAACAGCATAGAAATGAAGGCCCAGACATTAACTCACACACCTATGAACACTTGATTTTTGACAAAGAGGCCAAATATATTCAATGGAAAAAAAGATAGTATCTTCAACAAATGGTGTTGGCATAACTGGATGGTAGTGTGTAGAAAAATGAAAATAGATCCAAACCTATCACCTTGCACAAAACTTAAATCCAAATGGATCAAAGACTTCAACATAAACCCAGCTACATTGAACTTGATAGAAAAGAAAGTGGGAAATACTCTCCAATACATTGGCACAGGTGACCACTTCCTAAATATAATACCAGTAGCACAGACACTAAGAACAACAATCAATAAGTGAGACCTCCTGAAGCAGAAGCTTCTGTAAAGCTAAGGACATAGTCAATAAGACAAAACAACAGCTTACAGAATGGGAAAAGATTTTTACTAACCCTACATGTGACAGAGGACTGATCTTTAAAATATATAGGAACTGAAAAAACCCTTAACCCTTAAGGAGCCCACAACCCTTAAAAACCCAACTAAAAATCGGGTTCAGAACTAAAAAGGGATTTCTCAGCAGAAGAATTAAAAATGACTGAAAGGCATATGAAAAAATGTTCAACATCTTTAGCTATCAGAGAAATACAAATCAAAACAACTTTGAGATACCATCTTACACCTGTCAGATTGACTAAGATAAAAGACACAGATGACAGCCTATGCTGGAGAGGATGTAGAGCAAGGGGAATACTCCTCCATTGTTGGTGGGAGTGTCAACTTGTTCAGCCACTCTGGAATGCAGTATGGTGGTTTCTCAAAAAACTGGGAATCAATCATTCCAAGGATCCAGCAATACCACTCCTGGGTGTATACACTAAAGATGCACATTTGCACTCCAAAGGCATTAGCTCAACTATGTTCATAGCAGCATTATTTGTAATAGCAAGAATCTGGAAACAACCGAGATGCCCCTCATCTGAAGAATGGATTAACAAACCGTGCTACATCTACACAGTGTATTACTACTCAGCAGTTAAAAAAAAATGATATCCTAAAATTTGCAGGCAAATGGATGGATTTGGAGAATATCCTCCTGAGCGATGTATCTCAAACCCAGAAAGATAATCAGGGAATATCCTCAACATATTAGTGGAGTTTAAACAAAAAGAAAAGCATGTCCAAGCTGCAAACTACAACCACTGAACAGCTTGGAATCTGAAGCACCTTGGACTGGCACCTTGGAGCCCATTTCATCCAGAGGAACATCTGACTCAATCTTGATGTTGGGGTGAGGAAAGTAGATCTTCCAGGAGTGGATGCTGAACTAAGATACCTTAGTATCTTGGAACCTTTTGCCCTTGCTGGGGAGAAGATAAGGAGATGGGGAGAAGAGTGACTGGGAGGGTTGGGAGGGGGAAGGGAGTTTGAACAAAGGGATATATGGATAAAAAATGACTATATTCACAATAAAAACAAAGATTCTGAATTTTGATGTGTACAATGCAAGAAATAGTTCTGTATGTTCACCAACCTATGACTAAACATGCAGAAGAATATACTTAGATCAAATCTAAGGTCAGTTTATTTTAACGACATTTAATTTTTGGGACAGAAATTTAGTATGTTTAAAATATGGTATTTTTAAAGACTGATGAATTACTCTCAGTCACAGTTGTGGTCTTAGAGCCTTTTACCCACAGCCTACCATTATTCTTAAAATTATTCCTTTCAGTATGAATTTGTATTTTTAGTTGGCCTACAAAATAACCTGTTTCTTTACTGCATGTTTGTCCATACTTACTTTCAGTCAGTCCTCAGTGCTATACAATCTTCTCACCCTCCATTTCTCACCCTCTTACTCTTATGATCCCAGTGGTTCCTTTTTTTTTTTTTAACATGTCTTCTATTGTCTTCCTCATTTCCTTTTAAAAAATAATTGTTGGGGGGCATCTTTATTGGTATTCTCATTTTGTTTTTACTTTCATGTGTTTTTATTTTATTTTACACATAATTCTTTATTGATTCTTTAGAAATCTCACATCATTCACCCCACTCCACTCACCTCTCAGTTCTTCCATATCTGTCCCTGACCCCTGCAGTATGCCCCCCAAATTAATTAAAAACAAAACAAACAACCCCCATCCCCTCCACCTCGATTCTCCATCTTTTCAACACCTCTTTTTTCATCCCAGTGACAATGAGAACTTTGGTATGTCCTTAGTATACCCTCTTTGTCCAATCTACCCCATCCTCAAATTGTTCATTGCAATGAGTTGTTGGTCTCTGGATTTTAGTACATCATCATCACTGGGCTAGGCCTTCAACCAAACTCTTCTGGGACATCCTGTTGTTGTTGTCCTGAGTCATGGAGATTCTATAGTTATTATTCTTCAAGACCAGTCAAGCAGGTCAAAGATTGGGCAGCTGTTAGCGTGGGCCAAACCAAGGCCTAGGATGTGGGTTTTTGTGGTAGTTGAGCTTGTCTGTTCAGGCCATTGGGACCATTCTCTCAGGTGAAAGACAGAGCCAGCTCTCCTAGGACCAGTGCTGGGGTCAGCTTTCCCCTGGGTGGGGGTGGGGTGGTGAGGTGGTGCCATCTCTCCTGTTATAGTGTCCAGTGAAGGGTAGGGCCAGCTATCCCCAGGCCAGTAAGAGACATAGTTGACTCAACAACACACATGGTTCCTATGATTGCTTGTGGCAACATGAGCCATTGACATCAGTCCAGACCCTGCCTGCTGTTGGGTCACAGATTCAGACAAGGGTCATGGCGTGTGGCTATGTGAGACACTCAGATTGGTCTTACTCATGTGGTAATAAGGCCCTCAAATACCAATATGGTCATATGTAGCAGACCAGATGCATAGCATCAGCACTGCCATGGTATTAGGAATCAGGGACATGAACACAAACCCTGGCTGTGCTAGGACCATGGACCAGGACATGGTTCTCAGCAGCAGACCTGGCTGAGATGGCAGCAGCCCTGGCCCAGAAAGCACCATGACCCCAGTGGCTGCACCATCATGGCTACATGATGCAGCCTAGACCCTGGGAATCTGTGTGGTCTTTGGTGGCACCACAGGCTATGGACATCATAGACCATGACTGTGATAGGACCATGGATTCAGACATGGTCTCAGAAAGCAGCCCAGGCTCAAATGTCATCATTGCCCAGTTGGCCATGCAGTCCACTCAGACCAGCATGGTCTCTAAGGCAGAGCGGCCTTCGAATACCAACATGGCCCCAGGTGACATCCCAGACTCTTGGCTTGCCTTTTATCATAAACCACTAACATCAACTCAGCTCACTTTTTAAAACCTGAAAAAATTTCTTCTCTCATACAATACATCCTAATACATCCTGACTACAATTTCCCTTCTCTTCACTCCCCCTACCCCCCAATGTCCCCTTTCCCCCAGACCCTCCCCTTCTCTTTTTCCCTTCAGAAAGAGGAGGCTTCCAAGAGACAACAACACTACAAAACAAGACTCAAGACAGTGGTTCTTAACCTTCCCAGTGCAGTTCCTCATGTTGTGGTGACCCCCAAACATAAAATTATTTTCGTAGCTACTTCATAACTTTAATTTTTCTACTGTTAAGAATCATAATGTAAATATCTGATATGCAGATGGTTTTAGGTGACTCTGTGAAAGGGTCCTTTCACCCAAAGGGTGTCATAACCTACAGGGTGAGAACCTCTGCAATAAGACAAGCTAAAAACCCTCATATTGAAGTTGGAAAAGCAACCCAATAGATGTAAAAGAGTCCCCTCCCCAGTCATAGATGGCTGTCATTGACAAATAAATGAACAGTCAGCTATTCTTTAAGATTCCACCCATACATATGTCCTTTGTCAAAATGAATCTTTTTTCAAATATGAAGAACAGATTTGATGGGAAAGTCATAAGGGTATAAGCATTACTCTATCAAGAGAAGCACAGGTCAAGTTGGTGAAGAACAAGTGAGTATCTGGGTTAAAATTAGCAAGGGATTGGGGTTATTCAAGTTTTTGCCAGCAACTGAGAAATCTTGCAGCTCCCAGGGGTCTACATCGTATTTTATTACAAACAACAGTCTTAGTCAGAGAATCAAGAGTCTGCACAGCAAGAGATTAAGGAACTGACTCAAAGGTCTTGAAAACATGGCACTAAACAGCAGAAGCAAGGATAAACCACAAACCAAGTATTGACGGAAATATCTGAAGAAGGGCTACTTTTCATGTCTCCTTCTGTACACCCAGAGTCTAGTCTCACCAAAAGATGGAACACTGAGCTAACGGCCAGTGTAAAGGCTCCAAAGAAGTGTTATCAGAGGTGCTAAGCCTCCCAGGCCCCTTCGTTCTGCCCATTGGAGTTGGTCTATAGATTCTCACTAAGCTGGGTGGATGAAAAGATTCACACATATGTACAATGTGCACATAAATACACAAGCACAATTTGAAGATATTCCAGGCTATGTCTGAGTCACATATGTTTAATAGTGACTGGATTAGCTTAGAGAAAAAAAAAAAAAAGATTTGAACAAAGCAACATACTTTTCCAAACCTAACTTACCAAAATTGTTACTAGTCAGAAAAAGCTGCACACATTCCATTTCTCACATAAGGTTCCCAGGCTTTCTTTTTATAGCACATACAGTTCTGTGTTCTTTGGGATCATCTGTGAGCTTTTCTGTTACCTTATAACTCCTGCAGAGTTGATGATAGAGAGATCTTCTATCACCTGGGAGGCCACTGAGTGTTTGGGCAATGAAAAGAATTAAATAATGCATTAGCTTTCCCATTGGAGGTGTGTGTGTGTATGTGCATATGTGTGTACGTGCATGTGTGCATGTGTGTTTGTTGTACAAAAAATTGTACAAAGACAATGTGTCAATAGATATTTTAAAACAAATTTTAAATTCAAGGAACAGTATAAGTTCAAACAGAATGCTTTTGAATTGTGATATTATATAATTTAAGCTGTCATGCAAGCAAACTGGAAACTTCACGAACATGTAGAAGCCCTGTAATCTTGATAAGAACTGTTTTCTTCTTGCCTGACCACAACATTGTTGATGACTTGAAAAATCATTTCTCTGGCTCTCAATTTTGTTGACTGAGACACTGAAGCTTTTAGGCTAAAGTTGCACGTTCTTTTCCAGTTCTGCTCCTGATTTATCTTTTGTTTCTCACATATAGTTTTGGCACATAATTGGTACTCATCCAATAAATACTGACTGATCCTGGCCCTCACAGAGCCCTGTGGTTTTAAGAGAGTGAAGTGGTCCCATGGGTTGGCAAGCAAGCAGAGAAGGATGTGGATGAATAAATCTACAAATTGAGCATCTCTCTGATGTGCATCGTAAAGATGATCTGCTGGGCGTTGGGCATCTAATAGCACACATAACTGCTTTTGACAAGCATAACTACTAGTGATAAAAGTTATGTCAACATCTGAGTGAGGTGTAGAACTGCAGTACCTAACTTCTTAAGGACGACTCAGAGCTGAGACACAGAGAATAAGGCCACTAGAAAGGGCATCCAAGAAAACCCGAGTAGAATCCAGTCTCCAGAATGTTCTCTGCTGAGGTGTAAGAGATTCCATTATAATTGGCAGAGAAAGTATTTGCTCTCTACATGAGAAAAGCCAGCAAGAACAATAGAAAAGACTTAGCTAAAGAAGAGAGTACCCTGATACAGAGCAGAGGGGGCCTGCTGTTCACAGGAACTTCTCCCTCCTCTTTATGTTGCTTTGTCCATTGTCTCAAAGGAGGCTGCTGCAATTTCTCTCATTTGTAACTTCATGTCACCAAAGAGAGATTTGTGATTTAGATCCCAATGCTTGAATACCACTGCAAACTTGTATTCGCACCCTTACGTTCAAAGATTCTTACATAGAAGTCCCTGAGAGATTCTGAGGACGGAACTGCTCTGGGGGACTTGGGAAAGGACCAGTCTCTTTGATTTCCCGGGAAAGGCTACCACAACAAAGCTCTGAAGGTCAAGGCTCAGTTTTACACTGAACAAGAAATTGCAAATTTTGACTTTTTGGTGAGTTCACAGAGAGGTCATCAGGACTAGTTCCTACACACACTGCCAGTAACAACAGATTTGTTCACAATGCAGGAATAAAAAAAAGGAAAGAAAAAAATCTGAAATATTGTTTCAAAGTCTCTATGGATGAATTTTAAAACGTGGTGAAATGATTGATCAACTGGCTGTAAAATTTGATCAGATGAGTCAAGAGCAGAGTGTGGTTTAGAATGTAACCATAAACACTCAGCCTTAGGCACGAGGTAAGACCTTACAGTATTGAGTTTAGAGTGTTGTTTTCATAGTGCAGTCACAACTGTTTCAGGCTTTTTTCCAAAGTCCATTCTGCTTCTAGATGATCTCCTTCTGTACTCTTGACTCTCTGTTCCCTCTTCTCTGCTACTTTAGGCAATAGTCTGAAGAACCTTGGAAACCAGGTTCCCACCTGCTGAAAGCCCAGGACATCACTATTAAACACCAGAGCCTCTCTTGACCTGGCAGAACATCACAGATATCTGTGTTTTGAGAATCCAGGTAGTCTGAAAGGCAGCATTGTTCATGTACTGCACATCGTACAGAGCATCTTGCTCTCAAATCTTTGTATCAGGCTCTCTAGGCATTTTCCAACAACAATCCTTGAAGAGAGAGTGGAGGCTTTGTCAGAGAGCTACTATTTCATCAAGGAAGGGTTACTTTATATTTAAAGACACTGGGGACAGGGGTACAATGAAAACAAAAGGCTTTTTAATCCAGAGACAGTTGGAAAATACAGTTACATAGCAGTGGTTGTGACAAGTCAAGATAAAACTCAATTGAAAGCTTGTGTTGGAGTAGGAGAAGAAGACAATGCAGAAAAAGAGGGAAAAAATCCCTTTATACCACCCACTTACTATAATTTGAGGAGCAAGGAGGAAAAGCCTGCTTTGGATGCTGGTTTTCGGGATGAAGATTTTATTGTTTTTAATGGAAACATCACTACAATACTGAATCTGTGAGTTCCTGGAGCACAGGTCTCTTTTGTATCATCTAGGGACCATAGACAGCTAGTTCTAGGTTTTGCTTTTTAAAATGGTGGGGGTGTAATGCTCTGTTTTCCATAGTTGGACTTCAAGAATGGGCCTGCTGCACTCAGTGTCTGTTCTCCGGCTTTCTCAGTAAGCATGTTAGATAGCCCTGTCTTGGAATGTTACCAAGAGCTCCAGAGCAGCCTGCTGAGAAAGCCCTTCTGAGGGTCAGTTTGGAAGGAGTCATAAGAAAAAAAAGGTGAGGGTTAATGACTCCCTTCAAGAGGCTTGCTGGCAGGGGTATTCACCTCAAATGGAAATTTCAGAAGTTTCTGTACCACTCACAAGAGCATTCCTGGAGTTGAGTAGTGGAAAGCTAGGCCAAGCATAATGTAGTGACTCTGCCGAACACAGCTCTGTCTCCAGGAACTCATCATCATCATCAAATAGCATTTATTAAAAGCCCACACGCATATGGTGCAGAACAAACCACATTAAACAAGCATAGTTGAGTTGCTGATCCTCTGGAGGGCCACAATTTAAAACACTGAGAAAACAAGCCTTGCTTCTGTTAGTGTCCATCTCTGCAGCACCAGAACACTGGGGAAAGAGGGTAATGTAAGCAATTATGCAAATATAGATTATTATCCTAGAATATTAATTAGTAAGACATTATTTGGACTTTCTCAGTGGATGATACAACACTATCTGCTGATGTTATTGCAACAGGAAATCAAATGCTATTTCAATGCTCTTGCATTTATGTGTGTGTGCACATGTGTGTGCCTGTATGTAGACACATTAATGAAAGAAACAACTTGAAGTTTAGAAAAGTTAAATAATTTCCTCATAAAAACAAGGCTACTAATTCTTGGAGCCAGAATTTGAACCTAGGCTTGCTGAAATCCAAAGATCATACTCAGCCATATTGTTACCTCCTCTAGAAATAACATCTGGAGGTATGGTAGTATGTGCTTTGAATCCCAGCACTCAGGAGGCCAATCTCTAAGTTTGAGGACAGCTTGGTCTACAGAGCAAGTTCCAGGACAGTCAGGACTACACAGAGAAATCCTATTTTGAAAAACCAAAACCAAAACAACAACAGAAATTAACAGTTGACTCTGGGTGGTTAGTAGAATATTTATATTTATGATTTTATGTACTTCTATAGCACAATTTTATCTATGACTATATTAAACTTCATAAACTTCCTAATTTGGCTCTTTATGTAAAATGGTATTTTTCATTAATGCATGAAGCATTTCCTTTGGCATGGTAGAAAGTCTAGTGGGACTAGAATAGTTTATATAGAAAACTGAATAAAGAAGAAAACAAACCTAGGAAACAGGGCAGGATTGCCTCAGCCAAAGAAATTCATGCTTCTTCTAACAAGGTATGTTGGTTATTAACTACACTGAAAAGAATGGAATAGGATTTGAAGAAGTTGTAGTACATTCACTTTACTAACTTTTCCCAGTTAAAACAGATAATCAAAAGGAGTTTGGGGGACCTGCATAGAATAGTATCCGTTTGAAGAACAGAAGGCTTCCCTGTCTATGAGGGTCAAACATGAACATGTATCTTGGATAGGTTACTATGCAGCAGTAAGAAAAAATGATATCCTAAAATTTGCAGGCAAATGGATGGATTTGGAGAATATCCTCCTGAGTGAAGTATCACAAACTCAGAAAGACAAGCAGGGGATGTACTCATTCATTAGTGGACTTTAAGAAAAGCATTCTTATTTAATTGAAAGAGGATAGGTGAATAAATGATTTAAAACATGCACACATACATAAAAAGAAGATAGATAGGTGAAGATTTATAGGTAAATTTTGTAGACAGTTCTGTTGGTTAGGTTTTGGTCAACTTGATACAAGCTAGAGTCATCTGAGAAGAGGGACCCTCAATTAAGAAAATGCCTCCATCAGATTATCCCACAGGAAGTCTGTGGTTCATTTTTTTTGATTGACAATTGATGTGGGGGGCTGGAGAGATGGCTCAGTGGTTAAGAGCACTGACTGTTCTTCCAAAAGAACTGAGTTCAGTTCCCAGCATCCACATGACAACTAACAACTGTCTGTAATTCCAAGATCTGACTCCCTTACACAGTTATACATGCAGGCAAAAATATCAATTCATATAAAATAAAAATAAATATTTTTTTTAAAAAACAGTTGTTGTGGAAGGGAACATCCTATTGTAGGTGATTGGAGCCTTGGTTAGTTCTTGATTAAAACAAAACAACAAAAAACCACACAGAGAGCACTGAAGAATAAGCCAGAAAGTAGCATTCTGCTGTAGTCTCTACTTTAGTTCCTGACACCAGATTCTTGCCTCAAGATCCTGCCCTGACTTTCTTCAATGACAGACTGTTACCTGAAAATGTAAAGTGAATTTTTAACACCTTCATTCTTCTAGTTGTTTTTGGTCAATGTTTCTTTTTTTATTATTATGAATAAAGAAATCACATTTTCTATCTGTGTACATCCTTAATCAAGGCCCCTTCCCCCTCCCACCACATCAGGTCATTCTTTCTTCTCCATATCTTCCCATCACCTCCATGGGCAGGTGATTCCAAGGTCCCAAGGTCCCAATATTGCTTAGTTCAGCCTCCACTCCTGGCAAATCCACTTTTCCCTGCAACATCAAGACTGAGTTAGGTGTTCCTCTAGGGGGAGTGGGATAGTAACAGAAGGTGATGCATAGAACAGAAAATCAATTTAAAGATAAAGAGAGATTCAGGATGGAGTCTATATTGTTGACAACAGACATCTTGTGTATGAGTAAGCCTAGCTCTTAGGTCTTAAGTAATGACTTTCTGTAGTTACTCCATCTTTTTATTTACTAATGGCTATGTGATATTATTTCCTCCAAGAATATTAGGACTAACTATATTATCCCATATGCTTTTTGTGAACATCTTTTTTAATAACTTCAATCTTTAAACTGCTTCTTTGAGGATATTGAGCATATTATTTCTCTGTTTATTATGTCATTTGCTGTCTACATTGACTTTAATAACCATATGCTCCCATCATTTCAGGAAATAATATTCAAACTAATTATTGTTGAAATGTGTGATAGATGCTGTGAGTTCCTCCAGATGGTCCCTTCAAGTACGAACCTCATGTTTATTTGCAGTAAGCATTGTTGAATATACTTCAACATGGGAGCTCTTTGTAGATTTCTGGGACAAATGGTGCTACTCTGTTCAAGAGTGGCTTCCCTTTAGGCCAGCTTATACCACATAATTTACATATATAAGAGTACTCAAAGATGTTGCCTCTCTGAAACTTTTGAAAGATCATATTAGCTTCACAGCTTCTTATGGGACCAACTAAGGCTCTGATTATACCAACTGCACACTGCAGCTTAACATTAAACTGCTTCCTCTTCCTAGTCCTCTCTTTCCTTCTGAATGTTGCTTCATCTTAGAATAGTTTTCTGGAGAACTTCGTTTAAATATCAGGTAGAGTTGTCTAAGAAATGGTACTTTAAAATGCAATTGTGGAGCTAGATAACCTATTGGCTAGAGAGAGACCTCTACCATTTATGGCAGGTGGAGTTCTGCTTGCTCTTTTAAATAGTAGTGAAGTGGAAGGGGACATCGGTGCATCATCAAGCAGCATCTGATGTATAGACAGCTTCTATATAACTAGGAACTCTTTGTTGTTGAAATAAATTCTTCTGACATATATCATACATCTAGACCACAGTTTGCACTCCCTGTCCCATGCACTCCTCCTGGCTCCTCCCTCCCCTGGATACCGTCTCCCTTTGTTTCCCTTTAGAAAGGAGCAGGCCTCCAAAAGACAGCAAGCAAACAAGCAAATGACAAAACAAGATCTAGTAACCAAAGCAAAGCCCTCATATCGAGGCTAGACAAGGCAAACTGACTAGAAGATAAGAGCCCTAAGAACAGGCAAAAGAGTCAGAGAAACAACAGCTCCCACTGATAGGAGTCCAACAAAAACACTAAGTTCATAGCCATAAGATCTCCACAGAGGACCTGACAGAGCTATGCAGGCTGATGATTGCTGCTTCTGTCTCTTGGAGCCCATGTCAGCCATGTGAGTAATTCCTATGTGTGGAGAAGTTCTACAGACGTAGAATCATCCTGCCAGTAGAGTCATATTGTTTTTACTTGTTGTCAGAAATGTACTGGAAAAATACAAGAAATGGTTAAAAGATGATTAATCACTATTTAATGAGAAGTATGGGAGCCAGAGTGCTCCCTTGATGAGATAGAAAGAGAGTTCTATCTTCTATAACCAGAAGGAAAAGAGAGCTGTGGATGAGCTTTCGAACTTCATCCTGGAGTAGTAAAAGGTGGATCCTGAGACTTAAAGTGGTAATTTCTAGGTTAATGTCATTACAAATCTTTGAATTCTCTGGCTTCAGAGAAGTAGCTTACTCCACATGTCAAAAGCTATTCCTTTTGCTATTTGAGGTCAGCACACCAGGTTTTGAAGATTCCATTATTTAAGTAACTTTCCCTACTTATGCCATAGGACATTGTCCAAGTAATTAGAATCCGATAACAACACAGCCCAGGAAGAAATACAATATTTCAAATACCAAGTCATCAGAAACTTTTAGAAGGAAATACTGAAGTCTGGTGTTGGTTGGTTTTGTAAAGCTATAAGTTAGTATAATTGTTTTTTGGTAGCACAAGCAACCAAATCTAAGGCTTTGTACATCCACAATATTATGAACAATAAACCTAGCCTACTGTAACTTTTCAAACAATACTTTGAAAAATATACCAATGGATTTAAATATACTTTTATTTTGATCCAGGAATTTTTCTTTTGATTTTGCTTACACATAATTTCTTTGGCAAAAGTGAATAGAAGGTGGCAGGTGAACAAAGCTGCCTAGAAAAACAAACCAGATACCACAGGCATCTTCATTTGCCTCACCTCAGTAGACTCTCAGGAATCAATGCACTGTATTTGCTTTTCACCTTACCTGGAATATGAAAATTTAAGATCTCGATTTGTCACAATGGAACACTTCGCAGATGAAATATTCTTTGAGTAAAGAAAGATATGTGAGTTGGCATATTTTTATATATTGGCTTATACTCCCACATTCCGTATACTCTGCAAGAAGAAAGCATGGCTGATTGGCATTATTTATGCTACATTTGTTATAACCACTGAAAATTTGTAGAACTTTTCTTATTGAAATGTCACAATAACTTCAACAGTAAAATTTTATTGCAGGCAGTTGTGAACACTAATTCTTGTCCTCTTAAAATGCCAGAAAGAGGCATCTATTCATGCTTCCATTATGTTCCCATTGGTTGATAGCACACACACAGACACTTACATACAGAATGAGACAGAGAGAGAGGAAGAGAGAGAGAGCACAGACACACAAACAGAGACAGGCACACACACACACACACACACACACACACACAGAGAGAGACATAAACACACACACATCATTTCCCGTATTTAACTCAGAAATATTTTAAGGGACAAAAAGGTTAAAAACAAAACAAAACAAAAAAGAAAACCCAAGGGATAATGAACCTTCTATGTGTGCATATGATTTCTAATATTTAAGGGAGCAAGTTACATGACATCAAATTTGGAGTTAATAAAAAAGAGTAGAAAAATGCCTTCAGTAGAAGAGCACAATCCTGCAGCATGTTTTTAAAAGTCACTAGCAATTTTTTAATTTGAAACTATCTCACTGAAGCTTAGAATTTGTTTCATAGATCCAGTTTTATTTTCTTTTGAGAGATTTTTAAGAAATAATTTCCAGAAATGTTAAGCTTATATAGTCTTTACAAATAGTTTCCTCTTCCAAAATGATGTGTTTGCAGTATATAGAATATCAGTGTACACAAGACCAAATGGTTTATTTGAAGGACTTCAGTTAGATTTAGGTCCTTAGGACTGTGTAATATTTGTTGATGCATGGTTCAGTTTGCTACTAATTAAATGATCAAAAAGATTCTCTGCTATTTTAAAATATTTTCAGAATAAATTAATGAAGAACTTGTTATAAGTAGATTAAAGATAAATATAAAATTATACATGCTGTAATAAACACTGCTGATAGAAAGAGATGGACTATCTAGACTAGCAATTTTGAGTCATTTTTATTTTTTTGCTATTATTCTTATACACATACAACTACTGTCTTTGTGACACTATTATCTATGATACTTTCAAACTATCCTTTTAAAAGGTGATTTTATATATAATCAAATATGTATATATATCTGAGACAAGTTCTCATGTGTCTTGAACTGGCTTTGAACTCACAATGTAGCTGAGAATGATCCCATCTGGTCTTCCTGCCTCTATCCCCTCCCCAGTTTCAGCATCACCATGTACCTGTAATGTTGGGGATCTAACTTGGTTTTGTGCATGGGAGGCAAACACTATATTAAATGAACTATATACTTAAACCCCCTCATGTAATTTTTGAGATAGAAATGGCCTCTCAATTGTAGAATAAAAACCACTAGTTCCTGAGCATGCATTGTTACTAATGTTGCTCTAAATATTAGTAACCTTTGATTCCAAATCTAAACATCTTTAACAATATCCACAAACATAGAATCTTCAAAATCCTCTCTTTCTCTCTCTCTCTTATTTTTCTTGCCCCGAGAGAGACTGGAAATTCAATTCTGACTTGATTTTCTGTTACCCTTTTGTTTCTGCTGTGAATTTTTAAATGTTGGAAGTGTCCAATTCAATACTTAGTTGTTGCTTGCTCTTTTTTAAGGGGAGTGTGGTTATTCTCAGCTATGTCTCTCTGATCTATGATGCTGTTCAGGAGGTGGTAGCCACCTCTTGGGGATCAGCCAGACAGCTACTTTCCTGGTGGGGATAAGCAGAAGTGGGGAAAGACAGGTTTTCTGAGATTCTTTGCCCAGTTGTGACAAGAAGGTTTCAGCGCTATTATTTCACATCCCAGTTTAACAATGTGCTTCCTCCAATCCTGCCCAGAGACATCCCGCAGATCTATTATTGTTTATTTTGGTTTGAATTGGATTGAGAGGCATGCCTTTTTATATAAAAAATATATTTTTCTGCTGAACAGATGGATGTTTATGCTTGAGTTTTACTGTCAGAATTGTCAGGCAGCCCAAGCCGAGGTTATATCGTCCTCTGGCTTTTGATATCATGGAGGCCAATTAGAAGGGGTTCCAGCAGTCAATTTTTTGTTTTTAAAAGCAATTAGTTGTTTGTCAGAGCTGATCATACCTCAAACAAGGTCTTCTAAGGCAGCTCCAGAAAACAATTATAGAAAAACAAATCTGGAAACATGTTCTGTTGCTGGATTCAGTCCCTGAAAACTCTGAATCAAACTTCTTCCTTTCTGCCTCAACTTGTCCATCTGGCACATGGGGGTGTGGCAGAGTATAGGGATAGTGTTATCATAAATTATACATTTACATATTTGTAAGGTCTTGTCAGCTTCTTTATGTCCCCTATAAAGAAATGTAGATTTGATACTATAATTAATAGAACAACATATATTTAAAAGCAACACCCTGCAAAAGCACTTTGGGGGAACACAAACCAGTAAGCATGCCTGATGCATTATTCCACAGACCAGAAGCAAACTATACAAAATGAACTCAGGTTCCTATGAACTCAGAAATCTCCTTGGACAAGCCAGACTGGATGCTAGATGAACATAGAGTATATTGGCATATCTACAGATTCAAAGTCTATGTTTCATATTTTTTGATTTTAAGTAAAGTATTTTTAGCTAAAAATTTCATTGAGTTAGATTAGTTCAATACATAATTTCCTGACATTTCTAGGAAACATGTATCTCTGATATGGACAGAGATATGCTGCATTTGGGGCTAGAAACTTAGGCACTCTTCTGTACTGACTTCTCTGCTGGAGTCATGGCATTTTCCAGTTGTGTCTCTTGTGTCTGCTTTGGTTTCATGAGCTTCCCTGCTGCTTCATCTGACCTTTTCAGTACCACATTAAACTTTCTAGTGCTTATTTGGAATATTTTCAGAGTGAGCATATGGATTTTATAGTCTTTATAACACCATTTTGACTCCCTGGTAACTTTTTCTCAACATAATATTATTTGCATTATACTGAATCATGTATATTTTGCTGGGCCAGGATGAGATTAGAGTGTAATATGGAGAACGTGTTTTAAAGCCATTTATGTAAAAATGAGAATCTGGAAGAATGCCACTGGTGTCTAGTTATTGACTGGCAGGGTATATAATGTACACCACTGGCATAGAACAGAATTTGAAAATGATTTAGTAGGAAGAGTAAAATATCTTTACTGAAACCTAAGGAGCAAACATCTCACAGATCTTTCTAGAACTCAAGCAGAGAGCATTAATATTTATGTTCATTCTTATGAAATGCTAAACCTTTGTCATATTAGATTTGGGCTCTTCAAACCTAATGGAAGAAAATACATGGAACAGATAATTTTTTATATTTTAAGGATCTAAATCTCAGCAATTATGACATCCTACTTGGTGATTTTTAATTATTGAGAATAACTCTGTAATGTTAATTACCAGGAGATCTGTCAGAAGCTAGGCAGGCACAGATTTGAAGTGGTGTCAGCCTGGTCTCAGTCTGTGAAGTGCAGGACTGTGGCAAGGAATGATCTGCCCAAAAACAGCATGATGCTCAGAGCAGGACCACCCAAATGTTAGTGGGGTGAGTGGAACTCAGGCAGGAATTATCAAAAGAACCCCACTGACAGTCAATCCATCCAATATAACTGCTTATATAACAATTTATAATTTATTAAATAATTTCCTTCCCATTTCCTCTTTTGGACCTCACAAAGCACCTTTTGTCTGAGTTAGGTACATAAAAGCACTCTTATTTTATAAGTGGGGGAATTCAGACTTGGAGGGCCAAAGAAACTTGCTCAATGTTATAAGGTGTAAATGGTAACTGGGGCTGTAGCAAAGCTCTAGGGACTCTAAATCCAGTGTTCATTCTCTAGAGACCATGAGCAAAATTAAGCAGGGAACAAATCTATAAATGGTAGAAACTATGTCTTTGTTGGTCTGTGCTTAATATCAGGCTGAAGTGCTCTGGGGCATCTTAATTTCTGAACTATTCAGATGCTGAAAATTCTCTTTAATGGTGATTACGGATGTGGCCACTTATGTTTTTGTTTGAGGGAGTGAAAAATCCTTTACCGTCCAAGCTGTTAAAATACCAGATGTGCTCAGAAAACCATATGATAGATTTAAGTTGCAGAATACAATTCTTTTCAGGTGAAAATAGACTCAGTGTATTTTTGTCTTTACTGAGGGCTATAGCTTGTTGCACATAATAATGAGAAAAACAGTTGGAATGGGAAACTTTCTCTAGGCTCCTTCCTCTTCTATTGTTTTTCTCCAAGTGTGGGGACCAGGATCAAAATAGGCAGTGTGACTGGTGTTACTTATGGAGTAAGTGTTAGGATTTTGTGAGGATTTGGTATGGTTTGAATTTACCCAGATATCTGGCAGCAGACTTCTATGGATGTATATAGGAACATGGCAGAAGCAGTGGCAGATAGCAAGAAGTACTTGAAGCTGTTTCTATATATAAAAAAGGGCTTTATTGTCAGATGGGCATAGTTATGATTAACAGAAAAGGTTATGGTAACAAGAGTTATGATAGCCGAGACGGTTATAATAAGCAGAGAAGGAGGAGAGGAAAGAAGAAGGGAGGAAAGAAAAAGGGGGGATAGGAGCACTCCCAAGAGAGGACAAAGGCAGAGAGAGAGAGAGACTCAGAGGCTGGACTCTTGTTTGGAATGGGGTTTGAGGTCAGAGCTCAGAGGAGGATGTGGCTTTAGAGACTAACAGTAAGGATTGCTTCCAAGATGATCCTTTAAATTCTGGCCATTGCTACTTAACTTTTGAATGGTTTAACCGTCTAGTTAGGAACATGTCTATGTCCAGCCATTCTATTTTAACCACTCTGGACTGCCATTCATTCAGCTCAACTCTCTATTAGATGAATCTAATTTTTTTTTCTCATCCTTGTCAACCAATGTTTTCATTGGAGTTGCCTGCCACAGAGATTACTTTTTGACTTAAGCTGAAAGGGAAATTTCTAGAAAGGCTTTGTGAGGAAATGGAAGCTATGGTAGAGAAAAAATTTTTTTTATTCTAATGTCTTCAGAGAAGAAGGAACGACTTCACAGTTCTGACAATGTTGGTTCTGGAAACTGAAAAACACTGTTCAGCTTATATGTTCATGTGTACATTTTATAGGATATATCTACAAAAATTTAATGTCTTTTTTATAATGATTAAGTCAACAGTGCATCCACTTTTATTACCTATTAACTTGCTTCTACTGAGATCAAGCTCTGCCCACTTTTCTTCACGAAAAATGAGAAAAAACAGGATTTTAATCAATCTTCACAAAGTTTGCAAAACGGACCAGGAGCTGAAGCTGTAGCTCAGTGATAGATCAGTTGCTTGGACTTGAGGGCTTGACTCATCATTGAAAATAACCATGGATAGCTATTTTAGATTTCTTATGAAGGCAAAAATACTCCTCTATTTTCCATCTAATTCTCATCATGAATTGTTTTTAAATACAGATAATTATTTGAGGTGTCAGTATAATAAGTTAGAGAGGATTATGATCCCTAGGTGAATTGCTGCATGTTCGACATGCTTTTCTGAGAGAGCTTTTTATTTTTTAAAAAAGGTGATGGTGGCCTCTTGTAAGTTAAATGTGAAATGACATCATACAAACAGTGAGGAGATATGGCTTGGAATTAATGTTTGGGTCCCTGTCAGAATTCCTGTTGAGATTTTTAGAATTTATTAGATGCTCAAAGAGTAATAAGTAAAGACTTCTGGACATGCAACTTAGAACCCCTGAGAAGATCAGTCTTCTCTATCAACCTCTTGCTTAGGTTTTACTAACTTTTTCAGAATCAGTCAGGGGCATCCTGCCAACTAGGAACCATCTTAAAGATTTCCAGGCTCTTCTATTCTCCTCAGATAAAAGCTTAATAAGTTATTTTTTGATAAATGATTATTGTTTTTCAAAAACACACTACAAGAAATTCTCCTAGCCACACAGAAAATTAGCTACAAAATTAGAAGCCATAAAACACTCGCTTTCATCCTTTTTCAAAAGGAAATAAGCAATTGTTATAGACTTCATGCATATTTAGGAAATGGCTGTTTTGTATTTCAGGATAATTTTAAAATAAGAGTCCATAACTGCTGTAAAGTTAAAAAAAAAAAAAAAGAAACAAAAAAACAAAAACAAAGGACCCCCCCAAAACAAAGAAACAAACAAAAAAAACCCAACACCAAACCAAAAAAACAACAACAACAAAAAAGAAACCAACAACCAAGATAATTACAATTTTCTTCCACTTGTAAGGTAGATTGAATAAGATCTATTTTAAAACTGACAGTACATAGACTGACAAAGAGAATCTCCTCTTTTCTCTCTCTCTTCCCTGTATATCTTTCATAGATCTCAGGATACATTGTGAGTGCATTAAAAGGAAGCTGGTCAAGTCTATATCTATATTCAAAAACTTTGAGAAAATTTTGCTGCTGTTGGATTGGGGGAGAGCCACAGTAGTTTATTATACTAAGAAAAAGAATACTCTGGAGACCAATAATTGTGCAGATACCTTTATCTTCTTCTGAGGCAAGTGGGACTTCCTGAGTGTAAGCATATTTTGTGGGAAGGAGGGGTCTCTGTTGGGGGGAAAAAGCGGTGGAAAGAATGGCATGCTTGGAAAATACATATTTTAAACTGTTGGACAAAGACAGCTGGTTCACTTTTTTCTTTCCTGCCAAGCCATTTCCACTTAGGATTCAAAAAACCACAGTTTGATATTGGATTTAGAACTAAGTTTGTAAAGAAACACACTGCCAGGAAACATGCATGGAATTCCCACTGATAGAATACAAAGGATGGTGTGACCTTTCAGGGAGGTCTTTCTTTCTGATACATCAGCTAACCGGTTGACAGCCTGTCTTTTATTCATATAAAAATGTGTTGCTAGGTTGCAAGTAATTCCAGCATGGATATTATTAGATTGACTTTTTATCTCTTGTAGTAACTCATCATTATAAGTGCTGAATAACTAGATAATATTATACTTAATAATATTACTTCAGTGAGGCTGTTATGGTCTCTGCTATGGTCTCAAACTTGCAAGAAAGGTTAATGGGGAAAGTCAATAAGCAGAAATGAGAGTGGTGTTGAGAAAATCTTGGGAAGATAGCAGTCCGTGATGTAGGTAAGACAGCAAATGAAGGAAAGGAAGTCCTCCACTGACTTGTCTATCAGAGAAATACCACATCTCCTAGGAAATGGCTTGGCTTGCTAGCCCTGTTCTCTCTGTGTGTCTTGAAACAGCTGGAGGAAGGGATGACCCAAGAGGATAGCGGTGATGAGACTTGAGAGTGTGGTCCTGACTGCTCTTCCTGCAGAGGGAGATCCAAGAGTCCTATCTACATGGTCCCTGTTGAGAACTTGGTCAAAGATGTCCATTAATCTAGTGATAGGAGGAAGTTTCTTTCTTAAACATAAAGATCTACTGACAAAATGCATAACAAGGGCTCGGCATAGGACATGGTACTTGGTGATTACATAAGAAGAAACTTTTATTGTTAACAGCTTGTGTGGCTACAATTCACTGAATCTCATTATGTACTAGCACAGTGATAAGCATTTTAACCACAATGGAGCATACAAGGAACATGCTTGTGGAGAGAAGGGAGTTTTAAGCCAGGATGTGACATTTCCTACCACACTTGCTACGGTAGTGAACATTTCTGAGCCTCGGTTTTCATGTCTGCAAGGCAAAGGTAACATACATACCTTCCATCTTGGTGGTAGAGGGAGTAAAGAAATGAAGTATTTGAACACGCATGACTTAGTTATTGCTTCTTTGTATGATAAGAACCTGCCAAAATTATGATGAAAGACCAATCTATAGGGGAGACTCTGACAGTGATTTCAAGTCTTCAGATTGATTTTGAGTTTGGCCAAAGAAAGATCTACTGGGAGAAGACAGGGAGGTCAGGGGCATATCGTGTGGTTCTTTCACTGATAGGCTTGTTTGCATCCCTCCACCAGTCACTTCTCTTCATAAGGTAATGAACTCTGCTCAGCTTCCATCTTGGATTCTAGTCATCGCTTTCTACCTTTTTCATTACAACTCACTGGTGGTGAGCTTATCACTTCCCAGTCTCTCTAGCCTATTGAACCAGTGTTCGAATTTTTCCTAAAAAGATCACACATTTGTGAATTCATTAATATGATTTTCTTACATGTCCCTCTTCTTTTAGTAGGCTTGTTCTATTGCCCATCTTCAATCTCATATTCTCTTTTCATGAAATAAAGAATGATGAGTTATTTAAAAAGAATGAATTTGTAACAAAGCACATAAAAGGCAAAAGGGTGAACAGTTGCCCTGTGTTTAGAATCTAGACCCAAGATGACTGATTTAATTACAAACTCTTTCAAAAGAGATGGATATTGAAAACAGATATGTTAAGATGTAGGGTGAGATGTGTAGCAAAAAATGCCACCATGATTGCTGAAGCCTGAAGTGATTGGGGATGCATTCTTTTCTGACCTTTCGATCAGAGTGTAGGCAAACTAGTAGCCAAAGCTGTTTTGACTGTAACAACACTGGCCAAAAACATTGTTTATGGAAGGAGACTTCACTTTTTGGTTTTTGGAAAAGTTTAAAATTCTTGGGCAAAAGACAAATCGGGACAGCTGATTTTGTCTTTTCTCTGTGTGTGGGATTCTACTTGGAAGAATCTTCTGACTAAAATTGAGAATGTTTCCAAGCAAGATTGCAGTGACTCCTGTTGAATACTCAGGGAGTGGTGGGCAGGCAGAAAAGGCTGATGCCCAGGGAGAATTTGCCTGTTTTTTTTTTTTTTTTTTTCCCAGCTGCCAAGAAGTTCAACATCCATGGAGTAAAATAGTTCACAATCAACAGCCCCAGGTAGAAGAACATCTTTTAAGCAATGGCTGGAAAATCAGACACCATTTGTGTGAATACAATGGCTCTAACCAGCAGAGGATTCCAAACAGATCTGCAGAGGAATTTTCAAGCGACACTCAGCGATGTTATTCTGTGTGTTTTGAATCTCAAATACCAGATGTGCCGCCCAGATGACACCTGTACAGTTGAGAAAGGTGACTGGTGCTCATTCCCCGCCTTTGACTTTGAGAATGAATAAAAACAACTCTCTCCTTGGGTGGGAGATGTTTTCTTTAACGGTTAAGGAAGTTTTGGCTCCTGGATAGGACGTGGCCACATAGTACCCTGAATAATTATATTTTAAAACGTGTGAGTGAAACTATATAATGGAAGAGACATTGAGTTGGCTTTGCTTTTAATTTAGGGGAGGGGGCTCTGATGTGCTCAGTGGTGGAAACAATGGATGACAGGAGTTAGAGAATAATAAAGCCAGGCTGTGGTGAGGAGAGAATCTCTCACTCCATATACCTGTGCCTGCTTCCTCTATGGTGTCTTTTACAGGTTTCTAGACACTCTCTGTGGCTTTCTTTCAGGCCAATATTAATCTTTCTTTGAAAGGACTGGCAGGCTTCAGAACACAAACTTCTGGCTACCAGTCCAGATGTTCTCTTAAGGTAGCAAAAAAATTGAGCACAAGGTCCCCTTTGGATCAAGTTGGGGCCATTTTGAGAAAGCCAAGTTTGGGGTGGAGGGTGGGGAGGGACTTCCTCTTCCAGGGTGGTTGTGTTAATATCAGAGAGAATAGCAGTTGGATCCGATTTGCAGACATTCTTGTTCAGTACTTAGCAGTCACACTTACAGGGCTGACCTGTAAAATAGAACAGTTTAAAAAACTAACTTTGCATTATTGCTGTGTAGAATAAATGAAATGATGTTTAGATATATTTTTGGGGAGTATTAGTATGTAAAGATGATTTCTAATCATTTTTAGCTGTATATGAAAGATACTTCAGTTTTTTTTTTCAATCTGTATTTATCTGAGTTCTCTACCCCGTCCTCTTTTTTTTTTTTTTTTTTTTTTTTTTTTTTTTTTTTTTTTTTTTTTTTTTTTTTTTTTTTTTTTTTTTTTTTTTTTTTTTTTTTTTTTTGACAGAAAGCCTTGTGTAACCCAGTTTAACCTCAGATTCCCCATGCAGTGTTGAAGATGACCTTGGCTTCTGAATCTTTCTGTCTCCATTTTCATTATGACAACATCACAGGTCAGTTTTATGCAGTGCTAGGAATCAAATCCAGGGCTTCTGTCCAGCATGCTGGGCAAGCACTAGACCAGGTGGGTTGCAGTCTCAACCTACAGTGTCATCTCTTAATATGTAACAATTTCTTTGGGAAATTGACTTCTGGGCATCTGATCTGTTCGTATTTGCTGAGGACCTGGGTTAAGTGTGCTTTAGAATATGGAAGCTATAAAGGTAGCAAATATTGCACACTTTAAAATATATAAACACAATCTGTTGAGTCATATACTGTTCATTGTGTATATATAATCTCAAGGCTGACTACTTGAGATCAGATAACCACGTCGGGAAGCTATTGCCTGGGGCAGGACATGACCAACAGACTTGTTAACTTGGAAGGAGAGAATCTCACAAGGTCCCGTTCTAGACAAAGAACCACAGGCTAATCAAGAGTGCTGGGAACAGGTGCTTCTGGGTTTTTATGTGGGTGCAGGGGATCCAAACTCAGGTCCTCATTCCTGGACAGCAAACCCTTTGCTCACAGAGACAACTCCAGACTTCTTTTGTCTTTTTATCATAGAGCTTCTTCCTAGAGTGTGGTGATATTTTATTGTGGTTTGGATTTGAATTTCTTAATGTTTAATAATATGGAACATTTTTCTTTTGTTTTTTTCTTATTTGTAATCTCTCATACAATACAACCTAATCGCAGTTTTCTCCTCCCTCTACTCCTGCCCAGTCCTCCAGCTCCACCTCCCCTTTTCCTAGATCTACTCCTCCTTTGTTCTCCTTCAGAGAAGAGCAGGCATCTAGGGACATCAACATTTTTTCCTTATGCTTTACTTATTCACCACATATATAATTTTTAGAGGCATCTAACTAGGTATATTGCTCATTTTACTGGGATGTAGTTTTGTTTGGGGAGCCTCTTCTATAAATACTTTGTCAGATGTAGAGTTTGAACTTTTTTTCAAATACGTAGACTGTGTCTACTCTCATGATTGTTTCCTTCATTCTATGTTCACTCTGATGTAATCCTCTTTGTCTGCTTTTGGTTCCTGTGCTTTGAGGTCTAGTCTTGTTTTTTTCTCAGGGTGTCTCACAGCATTTCCCCCAGGCTTTCTCCTAGTAACTACATTGTTACATACCTTACACGTCAAAATGTCTTTGATCCATTTTGAGTTTCTTCTTTGTAATTGGTGAGAGATAGAGTTTAGGCTCATTTTTAATATATGTGTGGATACTTCTAGTAACATTTGTTAAAGATGCTGTGCTTTCTCTACTGCATATTCTAAGTATAGTCCCTTGAATATTGTTAGCTATAATTGTGTAGGTTCATGCCCAGGGCCTTTATTCTATCTTTTCATGCCTAGATCATGCTGTTAATTACCACAGTTATAGAGCATACTTCAAAGTCAGATTCTACAACACCTCTTAGTTTGTTCTGTAGGCTCAAATTCTACTGAGATCCTTAGGTCCTATGGCACTCTTTTTCTAATTTTGTTTTTGTTTTTTGTATTTTTTTTAAATTCAGTTTTTATTTTTAGAGAATAAAATTGATATTATCTATGGGATTTCATTGACTTTATAGATTGCTTTGGGTAGTATGGACATTTTGCTAAATTTATTTAATAGTTCCAAGAGGAACTTTGGAGTATTTGTGCTTCTCTCTGTGAGATCATGTTATCTACAACAGTGGAAATACAACTTGCTTTTCTCCAATTGGGTACTTTTTATTTTTGTTTACTGCCTGACTGTTTTAGCTGTGGCATCCCTATTGAATAAAACTGTTGAAAGTGAGTATCTTTGACTTCCTCTGGATCTTAGAAGAAAATCTAGAAGCCCTTTATAGTTTGGTATAATGTTAGCTATTGGCTTATCCTGTATGGTCTTTACTATGTTGAAGCACATTCTTCCACATGTTTTTATTCTGGAGGGATATTGAACTTTATCTAATGCCTTTGTGGAACTACTAAGATGAACAAATTGTTTTTGTCTTTAATTCTTTTGTGTGCCATATTGTATTTATTGATATACATTTATTAAGCCAGTTTTGTTTCTCTAGGATGAACCCTAGGAGGACACAGTGAATCAGGCTATAGTAAACTGTTGGGTTTGGTTTTCTAGGTTTTTTAAGTACTTCTCCCTCCATGTACATTGAGATATTGCTCCATTATTTTCATTTTTTCTGTTATCTTTGTCTAGCTTTGATATTAGGGTACAGTGTACCTTATAGAGTTCATGTGGAAGAATGCTCTAAAAATGTAAAAAAAAATTAGAATTATTTCCATAGATGTGTGAAACTCAATCTTACTATTTGTTACAGATCTAGTCAAATTTTCTGCTACTCTATGATTCAGCTTTGGGAAGGTTTGTGTTTGCAGATACAAACCACTAGCTTTATTCTGTGTTACCAAGTTTGTTGATGTGTACTTAGTGACAGAAGTCTCTACTGATTCTTTGTGACTATTATTGTATCAGTCAACATGTCTCCCTTTTCATCTTAGATTTTTCTTAGTTTTAAAAACAGAGTTGGAAATTGTTAGCAAATTTTAATAAGAGAAATAAAAATATTCAAGAAAAAAGTAAGATATATCTGAGAATGTGGATGTGAATGTCTCAAAAATCATCATCTTTGATTTTGCTCTCCTTTTTTTCTTAGTTAATTTAATGAAAGGTAACTAATTAAATTCTGTTTTATCCCCCCCCAAGGAAACATGTGTTTAGATACCTGCCATGGATGGAGTTTTGTATTGCTCTATTTTCACTGGCATCTTGGGTTAAGGCAGTGGTTCTCAACCTGTGGGTCATGTAGCCCCTTTGGTGGTTTAAATGACCTGTTCACAGGTCTCCTAAGACCATTGGAAAACACAGATGTGTACATGACTAGATAGTGAATCTTAATTGGTCTTACTAATAAAAATTTGGAGCCAGATATTGGGGTAAATGCCAAAAGATTAGAGCAAGCCACAGCCACCTATTACCCCTCCAACTCCTCAGGCAGAAAGGGCCCAAGCTCCTGGAGCTCCTGTCTTGGTTGGTCAGCCATATCACTTCCTGTTTACTCCTCCCAAGTGCTGTGATTAAAGGTGTGTGCCACTACTGCCTAGCCTGGTCTCTCTGGTTATCTAGTGGTTAGCTCTGCCCTCTGATCTCTAAGCAAACTATTTATTAGAGCACCAACAAAATATCACCACATATTACGGTTCATAACATAGCAAAATTACAGTTATGCAGCTACAGCAAAGTAATGTGTGGTTGGAGTCACCACAGCATGAGGGACTGTTTTAAAGGGTTGTAGCAGCAGGAAGATTAAGAACCACTAGGTTAAAACATGGTGATGCCTGACTGTGAGTGAGATAATCCAAGTCATTCAAATGTTCTGGAGAAAATTTAAGTATAAGCTGTTAGCTATGGCACTCTGAGTGATGGGTATTATGTGCATTGGCTGGTAAGGGAGAATGTGGATAAACATGACAGCATCTTCTAAAACAGTGTGAGAAGGTAAGGGTAAGAAGTGAAGACCTGGAGTTCTCTACAGAATTTTGTGGGTCTCAGAATGAAGAATGAGTTACAGTATTGGAATTAGTGAGCACTTTGCTTTGGTGCATTCTACTTCATTTCAGAGTTCAGACAGAAAGCCTATAACTAGACTTTGGAATAAAAAGCTTTTTTGTGGGTTGTTTATCTGGAAATGTACAAAATTGGAGTTGAAGGTCATTTGTCTGCATTAGGAGATAATGAGACCACACACGGAAGTGAATATTGCTGAGAATTTGAAGATAGCGATTGAGATCTGATAATGTGTATTCAGGCAAGACTCCATCCATGATGATGACAACCTCACTCCCATAGTTCCAATTTAGTCAATAAATTTTATTTTTATTTAATTTTGACTTAAATTACACATAGCAGTTTTATATTACCTTTAATCAAATAGTAGGCAAAAGTTTGGCCCCCTGATGTTACTACTGTGTATAACTTCTGTGCATGATCTGTGACAGTTGTAATTACTGTCACAGTTACAAAGTTGCAAATGTCAACTGTGACCTTAAAATAAGGGGCCTATCCTGGCTTATCAAGGCAGGCATAATCTATCCATATAAATGTTGAAAACAGAGTTCTTTTACTGGCCAGAAACAGAAAGAAAGGTCAGGGATTTGAGGTAGCTTTCCTGGCACGGAGATGAAGAGGCTCATGGTGCTGTACTCAAGCTTTTGACAATGGAATTTGGAGGAGAAATAATGGAGAGATAGTTTTGAGCCACACACTTTGTATTTATTTGATAAGAAAGCAATAAAAAAGTAATACATGACCCGAATATCTCATTCAGTAGTTTCTGTGGAGCCTCTGTCTTGCATGCAATTTCTACTGCTAAACAAACTCAAATACCAAACAATATTAAAAGTAATTACATGAGAGTCCTCTCTTGGAGTTTATGGCCTCTCCATGAAATATCCTTGTTAAACTGCTGAGAATAATGTCTAATTTCTCTCTGTTTTCTTGAGCCTTCCTGGCAACAATAGATCCTCAACTTCTATTTTTCTCACTAAATTGGCTTGCAATACAATTGACTTAGCAGCATGCCGTGCTGGGGAGCAAAGAGCCAGCAACTTAGTGTGGGCTGGAATTTATGCTTAGGGAATGCTTTTGGATGTCTGGCCTTGCTTTCAATTTATATTATATGTGAAATAAAAAAATAAACCTTCAAATGTTTAGTTTTTTCTCTCTTCCCATTTAAGCTGCTTTAGTCTTGCATGGTATCCACAAGAAGTCCTGTTGAGGTTCCTGTGAGGAGTAATTATGTCTCTATGTTTTACTATGTATATGTTCCAATTGTCAATACATTTAAAACCTAATATCCAAAGGAGATATTCACCAATCAGCAAATATTTACTTCTGCTCTAGCAAATGTAATTTTATTGTGTGTTATTAACATTTTCTTCTTTATAATCCTAACATCAGTAGCTAGTCTTTGACTCTGTAGCCATTCTTAATTAGACAGGGCATCCTGGTCCTTCCTTTGCATTGGTAAAGCTCCTGTGCATGCCAGCTCTGTATTTGTAATAATGGAGTCTACTCTATAGTCACCCCTCCAATCATATCTTCACAAAGGAAAGGGAGCAATACTTTTAAATGGCACTTTGTATCTCCAACTAATACCATCCCTTGAGAAATGTTCATTGTTGCTATTATCTTCCAGTTCAAAAACTGTTCTCATTCAGTTGGTATTTTAGCCATGTGATAATGTGGAGAATGTCTCCTTAGCTCTAATTATTTCTGTCAGTATAAACTTGGCAAGATTTAAGTGTAAAGAGATACTGGCATTTAGGCATGTTCATATTTACTCTTATGACTTAGAATCATGATCTGATGGTGGTATCCTTACAGTGACCCTGTCTGGTTTAGAACTTCTGAAACTGGCATTATTATTTCATCTTTCATATCTGTGCACACAGAAGCAGCAGCATTCATCAAACACTGCAGTTTTGATTGGATGCAGCCACACAGTCACGGGAAATTTTTATTTTGTATTAACCTACTAATATATATGCCTTTTAAAATTGTCTTTTTTCTTTTGCCTGGCAAACTTTGCTGTATAATTTTTCTCTGTTTTCTTTCTTTTTCTCAAAACTTCACTGTGTTTTTAATGATCAACTTTATTGTTTTCAAACTTAAAAAAGGAGCTATTTCTCTTTTCTGTCTTATTATTAGAGAGCCTTGGAACACATGCATAACCATTTTTTTTTCCTGGTTCAAATTACTAGAATTCAGAACTTATCCCTGGCATTATATTAATAGCAAAAACAGTGAAGAATCATTTCCTTACCAATTGCAAAGCCTTCATCATTTTCTCCCCATGTATAACTTTTTAATTAGGAAGAGAAACAGTCTAGTCAGGATAGGATAATAAAGTCTGACAATATTTAGATCATGGGCTCTGGGAGATCTAAGTACTTCTAGTCTGTTTACTGGACATAGGAATAAATTTGCCCCTAAAATTTTAACTACCATAGATTTGTCTAACTCAATTTTCATCAGAGGATCTCCTCCTCCTCCTTTTCCTTTTGCAATAGATTGAGATTAGTATAGAGAAAAACAGGTTCAGAGAATAAGAGAATGGGGATTATTTAGCTCTGAATGGGATATCTACATTGAATTCCATTTCCCCAATGCTCAGGGATCATTGTAAAAGATGAGGCAGAAGGATTTTAATAGTCAGAAGGAGTGAATAGTGGTAGTGAAACAGACATGATAGTGCAATTGCATGCATGAACCCACAACAGCTGAGAATTCATGCATATGATCTGCATAAGACCACACCAGACAAATCCTTACATGTATGGGAAAAGGCTCATGATGACCTGCTGAGAATCTACTGGCAGTTGATGCTATCTGGGAGAAAGACAGTTCTTTTCCAGGATTAGGGTCTGGTTAGCTATCCACACTGCAGCAAATAGCTCTATTTCTGTGCACATATCACATACAGAAAGCACTAAAAGAACTCAGTGGGTATAAATTAGAGAGGGAGGAAGGGGAAGGAAGGAGAAACGGAGGAAGGGATGAAGAGAGAGAAAATAAGTTGGGAGGAAAATTGCAGGGGGATAGAGGAGGAATTGGAAGGGAAGAAATAGGAATTGAGTTGGATCCAAACACATTGTGCATACATGGATATTAAATAAAGTATCTAATAAAAATAAAATATAACAATAACTATTTAGCAATGAATCTATAACTGGCATCTAATAACTTAAATATTGATAATATTACCATAAGTTTAAAGTTTAATGATTCTATGATGTATTAAATACCTACACAAACCTTCCTACTGGAAAGTCCTAAGAATGTCATATGATGATACGTAAGTGCATAAATGAATAGGCAATAAAGTAAGCAGCCATGATAACTTTTAAATAGTCAAATACAGAAATCTAGAGAATTTCTCTAAAACTTATGAACCAGCAACCCTTGGTGTTCATTTCTTTGTAGAGCTTTGAGGGGAAACAAAGGGCATAGGATGCTGACTCAAAGCACTTTGGTGTAATCATAAAGGCTGCCATCTCTGCCACTCCCCTCCACAAAGGGAATGTGATGGGTTGAAAATATGCAAGAGATTAAGAGATACAAAGTAAAAGCAACATATCTAACCTAAGTTTAATATCAGTTCCACAATAGCAGCAAGGGAAAAGCCGAGAGTCCCTAGATGTACAGCTGAGAGGTCAGACAGTGACTTCTGCTACCTGAATCCAGGCCCTGAGATGGACACTCAGCTTCAGCAAGAAACAGAACACAATCTGCCCAGAACATGGCAGCGGGGAACAGCCAAGGCCCTGGACACATAGCTGAGAGAGGAGAGGTCAAGAGGTGACAACTAGCATCATAGTACTGTGATCTCACTAGAGCAGCTGACCCTCTGAACACATAGCTGATTAAGAGTCCTCAGACCAACAACCCACTAAGAGCTGGCTAAGAACTAACCAAAAGTGAACTGAAGAAACAATGGGCAGATGGCAGTGCAAGAATACATACAATAATACAAAGGTCAACAAGACACCACCAGAAGAAGCAAGTGGTTCTATAGCTTCAGGACCTGAATATAACAATGAAGAGGAAACAGAAGGAAACAACCTTAAAAACAGCTTTATGAAACTAATACAAGCCTTAAAAGAGGATATAAAAACCTTCCTTAAAGAAATAGAAGGAAATACAAGCCGAAAATTAGAAGAGATAAAAAAAGCCTAGGGTAGGGGGGACCAAGAAAAAGAAAACAAACAGGTGAAAGAAATTTGCCAGGAATTAAAAATTGAAATGCAAGCAAAAAAGAAAGCACAAACTGAGACAAAGCTAGAAATAGAAAATCTGAAAAAAAAAAAAAGATGCAGAAACACAGATTCAAGCATAACCAACAGAATCCAAGAGATGAAAGAGAGAATCTCTGGGGTGGGAGACTCATTGGTGGTAATAGATACATCAGTTAAAGAAAACACTAAAACAGAAAAAGTCATAACACAAAATGTCCAGGAAATTTGGGACACCATAAAAAGGCCAAACCTGAGAATAATAGGAATCAAAGAAGGAGAAGAATATCAGCTCAATGGCACAGAAAATATATTCACCAAGATCATAGAGGAAAACTTTCTCACCTTAAGGAAGGAAATGCCTATAAAGATACAGGAAACCTACAGAACACCAAATAGACTAGTCCCACATAAAAAGCCTGCTTGCCATATAATAATCAAGCCACTAATCCTACAGAGCAAAGAAAAAATACTAACAGCTGCAAAGGAAAAGGGCCCATCAGAATAACACCCAATTATTCAATGGAAACAATGAAAGCAAGAAGGTCCTGGTCAGACATTATACAGACACTAAAAGTGCATGAATACCAACCAAACTAGATTACTGTACCCAGCAAAACTATCAATCAACATAGATGGAGTAAACAAGATATTTCATGACCTGACCAGATTTAAACAATACCTAACCACAAATCCAGCTTTACAAAAAGCCCTAGAGGGAAATCTCCAACCTAGTGAAACCATAAACAACCATGTAACCACAAACAACTTAAGCCCACAGAAACTGCCCCCCTAAAGGAAATTCACGCTACTACCAAAAATGACAGAAAATATTGATCATTGTTCATTAATATCCCTTAATATCAATGGACTCAATTCACCTATGAAAAGACACACCCTAGCACGATGGATACAAATCTTTTTTGTTATTTACTGTGTTAGTAGTTCCTGGCTCTATTCTGTCACCTATTGTTTACACAGTCTGTCTTTTGGTGAGATTTATTTATTCCCGAGCTCTAACGCTTAAAAGTTTCTTCTTTCTCCTCTGTGTGAAGTCAGTTTTTTTAAGTTAAAAAAAAAAAAAAAATCAGAAGGGAAAAGGATGTGAAAAGTTGGAAGAGAACAAGTAAAAATGGTTATAAATTAGAGAAAAATACATGGATAAAAGTAGACAAAAGTTATAAGAATAAAAAATAAAGCAAAAATAATTTTAAAATAAAAACCTTTATTATACTGAAAAAAATTAAAACAAAAAGTACAACCGTCCCAAGTTTTGGCAGAACTGCTTTCTAGGTCCTTTAATGTTGAAATCTGCTTGGTCTGGTATGGGAGAGCATATCTGATGCTTATTACAGTCCTCTGAGTTACAGGGCTCTTCAACCGTGCGCTGTCAGCAGCAGGGCAACCTTTTTTTTATGGTACTTACGTTCCTTACATGCTAAGAGTTGTTGAGTCAGACAGGTCCCATTAACCTAGAGTTTCCCAGTTTGTGAATTTAGGGGTAGAAAACTTCCCAGTTTAAAATGTCCTCTTAGTTCATGAGTGAGTTTGAGAAATACATAGATTATTTAATTTTGTGCTGTCAGGGGAGACGGAGGCGAAGCCTGCAATCTGCTTGTCGATCTCAGTGTCCTGAGATACTGCCTAATAGTAATCTTTGCTTTGTAGAGAGGAGGCTATGGAAATACAGCAATTCGTAGACTCTCAGTTGTGCTGTGCAACAAACCACACATGAGAGGGCTGTTCTGGAGGTTGAGCAATCCACCAGCTATACTCTGGGAGATCTTCCGGAGGCAAGGGATAAGAAGGTGTCGCCAGCCAGCCCGGTTTAAGGTAGCAGCTTAAACTCCCCAGAGAGCCTGAGTCTGACCCACCCTTCTTAACTGTTCTTCCTGGCTTCCTAGCTATCTCCCACCTAGACACGGTGGCAGTGTCCACATTTCCTGAATTAAAATTTTTACTTTCATAGCCCCCAACTAACCCAGTTTCAAACAACTTACATCACTTCTATCATTGTGTGTCTCAGTGTCATGTCACAGTGTCTCATTCTTCGTTGAGGTCTTGGGAATCTTCTGTTTTAATGTTAGTTTCCCAGCAGTGTTGGCCTAAGTCTGACATGAATGCCCAGAAGAACTATTTGTTACAATCTGAGTGCAGGCAACATTCTCACTAGCCAATGAGAGAATGTAGATGGAAAAGATTTGAAGTCAACAACCCCCTTCACCTTCAAAAATATAGTGATGCCATGTGGCCCTTCCTAAAAGGTTCTTTTCTTGCAAATGAGTAGAGGTGTGAGTTTGTGTGTGTGTGTGTGTGTGTGTGTATGTGTGTGCATGCGTGCACATGGTGCATACATGCGTGCATGCATTCATGCATGCATGTGCAATTAGCTGATTATTGCTTCATCTTCTACATGCTATTTATTTTCCATGACACATTTCTTATTATTTTGTTCACTTTTTTTTCTGAGAAAAACTTCTGCAAAGCATTACAGCTTTGCCTTGGGATCTGATTTCTGGAGAACCTAGACCGTGGCATCTGCTAACTTTCAACTTCTTCAAAATACAAACCACGTTAGCAGTTCATACAGTCATTTAAAAGTACATTTCCATCAGTATTCAAAAGCACAAAGTAGCAAAAAAGTAAAAAATAAGCACACACACACACACACACACACACACACACATACAAGAATGTCCCTTATACAAGGAAGGTAAATACCATTTTCTTAACTATGAGTATGTGTGTATGCATGTGTGTGTATGTGTGTAAATATAATCAAGTATTATAATTTTAAGTGTATATTTTGCTGTACCATGATCAAAAGAACTCGGAAGCCACTGTTCCAGGTAATGACTACCTACAGTGTGAATTCAGATTTAACTGTGATTTCTGCTTGAAAAATATGATGCCTCATCAGTGGAAAATTTAATGACCTATTTTTTTTCTACAGTAAGATATGTAAAAACATCAAAGAACCCTCATGATTTTTGCTACAATAGAACAGATTTTATTTGTTAAACTGCTATATTAGAGATGAATCCTTTTGATTATTATTACTTTTTGCCTTTGAAGTTTAATACTATATCTTATTTATAAAAACCAGGATAATTATCTAGTGAACACAGTGTTATTCAGCGATGCTGATGTGTTTGTTTATATACTTTAAGAGACAATGGTTGCATAGTCCTTTATATTTTTTTAGTAATAATCATTGATAATTCAGGGAGCCAACATAATATGAATCCTATTTTTTTTCTTAATGTTATCTATGTTTTGAAAAAAAGAAAACACTTTCACTTACCAAGTGCATGGATTGATTGGGTCTTCTTTGAATATCTTGACTTGCCAAATGCTGAAGGGGTAAAGCGTTAAAGTGATCATGAACTTGCTCATTTTAAAAGCTGACACTGAAAGCAAGTTTTAGCTTGCACTGTGTGTACTGATTTAACCCAGAGATATTAACTAATCAGAGCTGCCAAGTTGTACTTCGTTAAATATTCTAAGATAAAATATTCTGGCCAGACATTAGAAAAGGAATGACAAGTAAAGTTTGTGTAGACACATGACAATATTGAAAATATCTAAAAATCAACTAGGATTCTGAAAATATGATCCCTAGGTACAGGGAGACTCAAAAGACATAGATCCTATACAAATTCAAGGCCACAGTTGCCAAGTCCCTAATGAGCTCCTTTTCATTTTTAAGTGATTCCTAAGTAGCCAACAGATAGATCCATTTTTCTCACTTGGTAGTCATAACATAATAATTTCTACAACTACTGCCAAACTATTCAAGAGTTTAATGCATTTGGAAATCTCTGAGGAGACATTCTAAGTTCATGCTATCTGCACCCAGATGGTCAGATCATTAATGCTTGGCAAAGATTTAAGGGGCCTGCTATTCATTCCCCATATAATTACGGTACAGTAACTGGTGAGTGCCACTGTGTCCCAAAAGTAATTAATTTGTAAAGTACTGTGAGTGTTTAGTAATGCACAAGTAGTCATATGCTCAATGAATTTAAAAAATAATGTTTAAGAGGAAAGACAAACATTAGTTTCATATTTACAAAGAGCTATTTCACAAGAAATGTACTGGACAGAGGAGATTTAGTGCAGCATTCAGTGTTGGTCTCGAGTCATTAGGAAAACTAGATATCATGAAGGTGCTTTATATTACATGAGACAGATCTGCTGGTTACTTCAGCATCTGTGCAGAAGTCCCAATGGGGGTATATTGATTACTTGACTAACTTTTTGTAAGGTATTAACTTACTTTCCCGTGTTCATCTTTATTCCTATAATTTTTCAATATCTCTCATTTCAGGATATCTACTGACTTTTTAACCCTAGGCTGAGCACAGTCCATTCCAGTACTGAACTTTTGTAAATCCACTTTTAAAAAACATTTCTGCTATAGTGAAGACAGTAGCATTGCTAATCTAGTATCTGCTAGTTTCAGAAGAACATTTAGAGACATAGGGGGAATCATCCATTGCAGCCTAATCTGGGTTAGTTAGCCAACAGTAGATCTGCACCACAGCAGCTGAATAAATGACTATTGCAGAATGTCTCTAATGTTTTATGGGTGCTTGTTATGAAGAATTATAACGATTGACTGATGGGTAAATACAGTAAATACATTTGTAATTTTTACAAAGTTCTTTAGCTCTGTCAGATCCACATTACAGGTTAGATGAGAAACAAATAGAAGCTCTGAAAATATTCTTGAGCTCAAGTTATATACTTTTATTCTTTCCTGGGCTCATAGAAATTTCTAACAGAGAACAGGCCTGCCAAAACATCACCTGACCACTATGCACTGAACATGTAAGTTCATTGACTTTGATCATGATCTTGTGTGTAGTCAGTTTCTGTAAATTATTTCAACCTAAGAAAACAAGTGTTTTATTATTCTGATAATGCATGAAACATTACATACTAAAATGTTTTATCAAATCTGTGAGACTGAACAAGTAAATTGAAGAATTTAATGACTGTTCTGTAGTAACTCATTATTATGTGTAAACTCTGGAGTGTCCTTAGGACCACCATAAAGGATCATAAGTGAGTCTCCTAGTTTTTCCAGGATACACGGACGACTTAAACTTAGCTGTCCTTTCAAACACAGCTCAGACCCTTGGTGGGACATAAAAACCTGAAATAGATATCCCAGAGAATGCCTAAAATATTGAACTACACCCTCACAGACATGTGTCCAAATTAAGCTAGAGCTGACATTTCCATCTTGTAAGGTTCATCAGTACAGTTTAGAACCCAAAACAACAGCCTACAGAATGGGAAAAGAATTCTACCAACCCTACAAGTGACAGAGGATTGATCTCTAATATAAAGAACTCAAGAAACTAAAGCCCAAAAGCCCTAAATAACCCAATTAAAAAATGGAGTTCAGAACTAAAAAGGGAATTCTCTGCAGAAGAATTACAAATGGCTGAAAGGCACATGAAAAAGTGCTCAACATCTTTAGCCATCAGAGAAATGCAAATCAAAACAACTTTGAGATACCACCTGACACCTGTCAGATAGGCTAAGATTAAAAACACAGATGACAGCCTATGCTGGAGTGGTTGTGGAGCAAGGGGAACACTCCTCCATTGTTGGTAGGAGGGTAAACTTGTTCAGCTATTCTGGAATGCAGTATGGCGGCTTCTCAGAAAATTGGGAATCAATCATTCCAAGGATCCAGCAATACCACTTAGGCGTATACCCTAAAAACACACTTTCACTCCCTAAAAGCATTAGCTCAACTATGTTCATAGTAGCATTACTTGTAAAAGCAAGAACCTGGAAACAACCTAGATGTCCCTCGACTGAGGAATGGATTAACAAACTGTGGTACAATAGAGTGCTACTCAGCAGTAAGAAAAAATGATATCCTAAAATTTGCAGATAAATGGATGGATATGGAGAATATCCTCCTGAGCGAGGTATCACAATCCCAGAAAGAGAAGCAGGGGATGCACTTACTCATTAGCGTACTTTAAAGAAAAATCAAAGCATGTCCAAGCTGCAAACCACAAACACCGAACAGCTTGGGATCTGAAACACCTTGGACCAGCACCTTGGAGTCCATTCCATCCAGAGAAACACCTGACTCAGTCTTGATGTTGTGGTGAGGAAAGCAGATCTGCCAGGAGTGGATGCTTAAATAAGCTTCCTTGGGACCTTGGGACCTTGGGACCTCCTGCCCTTGCTGGGGAGGAGATAAGGAGATGGGGAGAAGAGAGAGTGACTGGGAGGAGTGGAAGGGGGAAGGGAGTTGGAACAAGGGATACAAGGATAAAAAATGAGACTTTATTCATAATATAAAATAAAACAGTTTGTGGATGTACAACAGTTACCAGTATCCTAGAGGTGGTGGATAACCTGGGAACCCAATCTAGCAAGTTCCTCTTTGAGAAGGGTGAATATGGAAATGCTGACACTGGGATTATTATTCTTCATCCACCTTCTCTGTGATTTTAAGTGTAGCTAACCATCTACCTAAGATTTATAAGATCAACAAATGTTAATGAAGAGCCATCGATTTTTGAATATTGACTTGACTTGGCTATTGACTACCTACAAGTCTATGTCTCCATTTGTCTACTACTAGACCTCAAAGATTCTGAAAATATCACAGCAGAAAAAATTAATGGTTTGGTTTAATTCTGATATTAAATGCCTCAGTGAGGGTTGTAAGTTGGGGAGACTCCTAGCTAACATTAGTTCTACAAGAAAACCACACTGGGAACTAGGCTGGGAAGCCCAGGGGAAAGGAGCTGTCCCCAGTCATGGTGCTGACTCTTTACTCTTGTTTGCCCTTCAGGAAATAGAAAAAAGTATCTGTAAAAAGACCAGTGGTCTCCACTGCTTTCACCTACAGCAGCTGAAGAAAGCAGAGACTAGAAGAGAAGAAATACAGAAGACAGAAAAGAGAAGAGGGAAGAATAACAGATGTAAATACAAATTGAGTAATAATGCCCAATTTGATTGTTGCTGTTTTTCTAGGCTTTTGTAGTAATCGAAGAAGGATGTGTTGATTAATTTCTCAAATTACTCAAAGCACTCAGAAAAATGAATTAATGGAGAAAGGATTTATTTTGGCTTGTGGAGGGTTTCAGACGTATCAGCCCATTATCATGGGAGGATGTGGCAGGGCAGATAAATTTATCCTAGTGAAAACAGGAGCTAGAGAGAGGAGAATGGTGCTAACCTATTAGAATTCAACCCCTGCTTTTATTTCAGATTTTGAAAATTAACTTTTTAACATTTTTCTATTGGTGGGCAAAATAATAGGCTTAGTGTGACACCATTTACACACACATACATTTTATAACTCCAGTTATCCCCTCTCTCCTGCCTCCATCTCCCATTGATTCTTTTACTACCCTTAACCAAATAGTACCCCTTCCACTATGCCATATATGCATGTGCATCTGTATATATGTATGCATGTTTTAATATACATATACATATGAAAGAAATCTTTTTTATTCTCTCTGGGCTTCCAGCTCATAATATGGTGCCATCAATATTTAGGGTAGTGTTTCTTCCTTAGTTAATCCTCTCCCAACTAACACACTCAGAAAATTGCTCAGAGGTGATCCTCAAACAACCCCATAGGCATTTCTTAATCCAATCAAGTTGATCACTAATGAAGATTAACCATGATAAAGGCTTTTACTGCATAATGGTCAATGAGGCAAACCAGTTTCAACTTGATCTGATGATTGTTTTGTCATTCGCTCAATAGTTCACTGAAGGAAATAACTTGTCAAGGTATCAAAACTAAGGTAAAAATGAGTGTATTTATAATTTTGAAACTTTAAATGACTGTCCAGTGTGAGAAGAGGGAAGGAGGGCATGTAAAACGACAGAGAAACTCCAGGGTATAGGAAAAAGGTGTCTCAGGCCAGCATCGTCTCCCCCATCATCTGAAATTGTTAGTCATGTTCTGTCCAGGAAAATCAACCAAGTGTATGCAGGCTAGTCTCCTAAGTGCACAGCTATCATGGTATCAGTGGAAAGAAAGCTTAAAATCTCCTGCTGAGTATAGAGACAGTCTTAGTGAACCTTTCCATTTTATGAATTTGTGCCCGGAATTAGATGGTTCAAGACCTCACCTTGAATTTTCTTTCTTTAAGATCTGTGCATTTCTCAAGTAGAATTGGCCACTCCATGGCCATTTGTTTTCTGCATTTGACCAGTTGTGGATCTCTGTAAGTCTCAATGTTTTACAAAAAGAAAAAAATACAAAATAGCTTTTGAAATGAGAGGTGTGAGAGCTACTTATCTGTGAGTATAAAGATAACTCTTCAGAGTACAGATGTATAAATGAAAGAAACAGAGGTGCTAAATTTGACAGACAGGGAGATCATGCACAGTGCATGACAAGAGATGAATGGAAGAAAATGAGCAATGTACATGATGTAGATATGTATTCACCTATGAAATTACCAAAAGATAAAACATTTGCATTTTTAAAAAATGAACACTGGATTTGGATATCTAACAAAGTAGACTTTAAGCTAAAAGCAATTAAAAGGGACCAAGATGGTCACTACTTATTCATCACAGGAAAAATTGGTCAAGAGGAGATTTCAATCTTAAATATTTATACCCCTAATATAGGGGCACCTACTTATGTAAAAGAAAACTGCTAAAGCTCAAATCCCACATCAATTCTCACACCCTAATAGTGGGAGACTTCAATACCCCACTTTCAACCCTGCATAGATCAACCAGGCAGAGCCTCAACAGAGAAATAAGGAGTCTAAAAGAGGTTATGATGCAAATGGATGTCATAGATATCTACAGAACCTTCCACCCAAAGGCAAAGGAATATACATATTTCTCAGCTCCTCATGGAACTTTCTCCAAAATTGACCACATAATTGGTCATAAAGAAAATATCAACAGATACAAAAAAATGGAAATAATCCCTTGTAACATATCGGACCACCAGGGCCTAAAGCTAGAGTTCAACAACATCAAAACCCAAAGAAAGTCTACCAACTCATGGAAACTAAACATCACTCAGCTGAACCATCTCTGGGTCAAGGAAGAAACTAAGAAAGAAATCAAAGTCTTCCTAGAATTCAATGAAAAATGAATCTACAACGTATCCAAACTTAAAAAAATGAACAGAGGTTTATTTGTCATATTTTTCAAGACTTGGAAGCACAAGGTTAAATAGCCTATAGCTAGTGAAAGCTGTCGTGGTGCATCAATCTGTAGTATAAAGTATGAAGGCAAGAGAGGGAGAGAGGAAGAGAGGGAGAAAGAGAGAGAGAGAGAGAGAGAGAGAGAGAGAGAGAGAGAGAGAGAGAAAGAGAAATATGAGAGAGCCCCAATGTCATTCTTTTATAAAAATCTTGCTCCATAGATAATGGTATTAATATGTCATAGCCCACTCTCATGAACTAACGACTTCTTAGTGATCCTACATCTCAACATTCACACTGCTGATTGGGTTTTTAGCCCATGAACTCTGTAGGACTCATTTAATCCATATCACCTACTCTCTGGTTTGTCTTTATCATATCACATACAACAGTATATATTACTGAGTCCTTGTGTTGACTATTGTTTGGAGTCTTTGGTATCATGTCCTCTGCTTGTCCATTCATGGAGTAATTCTAATCACAGAAAACCCTGTCTCAGACAAATAAAAACAAAAAAGGCTGAGGAGATGGCTCTGTTCTCTGATATTTCAGACTGATTTTATTAAACATACCATATATCACCACAAAGGTTGATTAGATGGGGCCATTTTTTTTGTCCAATTTTGTAGCAGATAGAAGCATTTTGTTTAAAAAAAAAACCCTTAATTGTGTGGGTAGGACTTGAGACAGGTTGGATTCCAATAAAACTAGGATTCAAATGTAATTATGTGATGTTTTAGATCAGCCTACAAAGTACAGGTCTCATCGTTGTATCTTATTTTCTGCTGTGTACTTTGGTTTCATTTATACTTAAGCTTTTAGGCTTTATTTGTCCTATCTTGGATAAACTACTTGCTTTAGTCCAGAGCTGTGCTGGCAACGTGGTGGGCTTCCCCCTCCTTATAAACTGGAGCTGGTGCTCTGCTGATTAGTGCTCAAATTATGCAAATTACCTGAGGATGACAATTTAGATAGAACTTTGCTGGCTGCAAGCTTAAATGTGAAATGGACTCTTGTCCTCTTTTGGGATCAGCCCTAGCTGTGGCTTTGACTATACAGAGGCAAGAAAGCATCTACTCCATCCTAAGTATACAAATGAGTTCATATGGGTGTCATCTAGTGTCATAGTGAGGTTCCTCCAGAAACATTCTGAATGTGGCTCAGGGAAATTAGAGTACCATGTCTATTGAAAGTCAGAGATAAACTGTAGAAATTTAGTAAATATTGTATGACTTTTAGACCATTCTGCCAAAACTCAAGCCAGTTGTCTCAATGTACAAGTTTAATTCAGAATAAAAACAAAAGAAAAATCATTATGACAATAATTTCTGGCAATAAAGTCTAAAATTCAGGCAGACTTGACCTGTATCCATTTGAACTTGAAAAAAAAAAAAGCTGTCATATTTTGTGTGTGTTTGTACACATATGCATGCTTGCTTTCATATCCAAATGTGCATTTTATAAAGTCCCCATGTCAATAAAGTTAAGTAAAAAACTGACTTGGAAAATAATGACATGATTCCTGTAGCTCACAGAAGTTCCAGGTTTTCTACAACGCTCTGTGTTGATTTTCTTTGGAGCTCTTACACGGAATTCCTAGGCATTGCAAGAGTTGGAGGAAAAGGAAACTCTAAAACTACTCAAAGATTTGAATCTCACTTTTATCTAAAACGTAGTTAAGAGATTTCTAAAACAGCAAAAGGAATTAATTATAACCTCCCATAAAAAGGCACCAAGCAGCTAAAAATAAAAAGTACCATAAAGAATAAATAATAGAACTCTTCAGATTAATGAGTAAGTCTTTCCAACTCCTACACTGTAAAGTACCCTGAAGGAACATATAATTACATCATGATTACTATTATTACTGTTAAGTAATTGCTTCAACTTAACAAGCCATTAATCTTTTGTTCTACACAAAATATGTAGAACAATAATGTAATTAAATGTCATAATATTCATGATCTCTACATTTTGTGATTGCTGGTTTGGAGCATGACTCCTTTTTTTGTTGTTTGTTTGTTTTTGTTTTTTCATTTTGAGTTATTCAATAGAAGAACTATTACTTTTAAATGGCAAATGTTTCCATCTTTTGTTCAGAAAAGTATCTTATTAATGACTGGCATTTGCACCTCTGTGAAGGGCTACTATGACCTGCTCCACTTTGAGGCAATCTTTGAAATTATTGGAGTTGGTGAGGACTCTCTAAAAGTCTTTCTGCTTCCTCTTGCAGAGCTACACCTGCCTCTGCAAACTGTCTTCCTCTGAATGACGTCATCTGTTGTTCCAAACTCCATTCTGCTCCATATTGGTGCTGCTCAGACAGAGCGTGAGGAACTCAATCTCTGACAGATGTTTCTCTGCCTTCTCTCTTTTTTAAAAGTCTGAGACACTTTTCTTTCCTTTGTTCTGAGCTGGTAACCTTTCTTGTTATTACTAGAAAAGGAAAGAATAGGGATAACATTTCTTATCTTTTCTACCACGAAATGACCTCTACACTTTCCTTTTTTTTTCTTTTCCATGGTACTGGGCATCCTCCTTTCTGAACTGAGTACCAGATCTCTGCTTTTGTTGAGTTTATACATCATCTCGGGATTATCCTATTTATCCCTAGTATGAATTCTTGCATTTCTACTGTATCTTTCTAACAGCATATAAACATACAGAAATATCAACAATATGCACTGCACACATTTTATTTAGTATTATAATAAAACCCAGAGCCAGATATTGGGGAAAAGCTGGAAAAATCAGAGAGATAGGGAACAAAGCATAGCCATTCCTCAGGCCGAAAGGGAATCTCCAGGAATCCTCAGATTTAATGCCTCAGAGTCCTCAGCCAAAAGGGAATGGGATCGCAAGCCAAAGGTTGAACTCTTCCTCCTCTTTCCCAGCCCACCAATTTTAATTCCTATTACAACATTCTTAGAGCTAAGATTAAAGGTGGATGCCACCACTGCCTGGCTCTGTTTGGCCTTGGATGCACAGAGAACCAGAGGATCTCTGTTTTCCAAGTGCTGGTATTAAAGGTGTGGGTCATCACTATCTGACATTCACTGCTTGGCTCTGTCCTTTGATATTTCAGGCTATTTTTTATTAAATATACCAACACAAATATGTTTCACTTGACATAAACACATATACACATATACAAGCCTCTGTTTTTTGTTCCCTCTTTTTTCCCAGCTTTCCCTATCTCTTGAACTTTTTCTTTTACTATAAAACAAATTTTCTGGGAAAACTATGTATTCTTATGCTTTCTGCATTTTTCTCATTTCTTCTTGAAGTTATTCTAGAGAGGGATTAGTTGTCCCTATTATTCCACTAAAGCTGTGCTTGTTAGTGTCCCCAGTGACATTGGTGTTTTAGCATCTTCTGGTCAATTCTCAGTGCTCATTTTGACGTCTCTCGTTATTTTGAAATTTTCTTTCAATACTTGGATTTTAGATGTCATGGTTTCTGTTGGCCTCCTCAGGCTTCTCTGTTTCTTTGTGTTGTTGTTGAACAAAAGTCATTGGATTAGTTCTCCATCCTCTCCTGGTCACCACACTGAGATCCTCCAGGGTTTCTTGGACTTCATCAGTTCTCCAGATCAATTTATTTTTTGGTATATATGTTTCAAACACTGACCATCTGTGTCTCTGAGATTCACTTTCTCTCTTAACTTCAGACACATTTATCAACTACTTCTCCAATTTCCATATGAAAGACCAACATCCAGCTAATATGCAACTGATGAAGGCAAGAGTTCTCATCTCCCTCTTGGAATACGTTGCTTCCTGAGTAACAGAAATCCCAATTTTCAACTATGAGAGCTACAGCATTATTGAGCTCTTTCTTTCTTATCTAATTTAATCTTGAACTTGTTATTTCTAACTTTTAAAATCTAGTTGAAACATTTCTCATAGTCTCCCATGTTGTTTTCCTAGCTCAATCCCAATGGGTTTTCTCTTTATCTTCACCCTTCAGACACCTGTACATACAGCAAACACCTATGAGGCAGCTGCCATGAACCTGTGACTCTTATGGTGAGTTGTGCACTGAAGAAAAAGGTTGGGTAAATCCCCTTGCTCTGAGGGACATCAGTGCTGCTCTAGAGAGTTGATTCCTTAATTGCCTCCCTGGTTGGCTTTTCACTCCCTCTCCACTTTCTGATCCATTCTCTACTAAGGAGTTACAATAATCTTTGGACAAAATTCAAGCAAGATCATATTACTTGTGTGTTCAAAGCCCTCTAGTGGCTTCTCTGACCTCATCCTTACCACTCGCCTTCATTTATTCCAGCCACACACAAACATGCTCTGCTCCTTCCAGCTTCCTGGACTTTGTACATACTGTTCTGTTTGCTTAGAAAGCTCTTCCCATGATTTCTGTCACTTGTACTTTTACTTATTAGGATTCTATTTGAATACCATCCCAGAGTGTTCACAATCACTTTTTCTTTAAAAATGATCACTATTCTCTATCTCTTGACTTTCTATTAAGGTAGCTTCTCCTTATCTATAGCAGATACATTCCAAGATCCCCCTAGAACCAATCAGAGAATACTTTAAATTACAGACAGTATCAAACCATACAAATACGTTTTGTCTTATACCTACAAACCAGTGGTAGAGATTAGCTTACAAACTAGGCATAGAAAGGGATTAGCAAATGCTGCCAATTAAGAGGAACAATTATAATAATAACCTGAAAATAATAATAATAATCTGCAATAAAAATGGCTAGTAATTTTTACTTGTTTAGGTTTCATTTTCTACACAATGAGAACTTGATGATGAGACTTATAGTTGTAATTCTACCACTCACAAATTTTGTGTATGTAATATCTTCACAATAGCCATAATTCATTTAATGAAAACAGGAGTAATATCTACCTCCAACCCCCAAGGACTGCTGGGAAGTGGATATGGGAGTTTTCTTTTCTCTGTATCCTGTCAATGCTAAAATTCCCCACCAGGAGGGGAGTCACAACATTTGCATCTGCATAAACATTTGAGTCAAGAACTTTCCCAAGGTGTCTACTGAAAGGAAGAGGCCAGAGTGGGAAATTCCATAAGGGAAGAGATTCAATGCCTCTTTGATCAGGAAGTTCATTACATTTGTTTCAGATCTTAATGCATCCTCACTTAGGTCTGCAATCACTTATGATATGTTAGGCAAAAGTCCTAGTGGAAAAAAATAGCGTGTGTGCACGACTCCATCTGTTTGAGCCTTTGCCAGAAACATTTATGAATCACTTGTCTCCTGATAGACAACTTGCTTTCTTAGTTTGCAATCATATTTCTTACAGATGTTGCCTTTGAATTAACCATTGTCTCAGTTCTGAATATTTTCTTGATTTGAGACTGTAATATAGGCAAATTCCACCTACCATCAAGACTGGCAGTAATTGTCCAATAATAAAGGAAGGGGATATTTGAGGCAAGCCAAGGAGTTGGGATCCAGTATTAGGGACAAATACTTCTGCACAAGTTTGGAGTTTGGTATTTCTCAAGTCCTGGCGTCAAGGATGTTTACTTGCAGGTTATGCAAAGTCTCAGCTTGGGTTCTGGAAAAAATGAGCTAAAAACTTTGTCTAAAAGAGTTTCTTGCTAATTTCTGAGGACATCTTGCTTCTATTAGAACATAGCTGTTGTCATGTGTTCTATCTTGAGAAATGAAGATGTCATTCACTGTACAGAACTCATACCTAATGTGGTTTTATTTTCTAACAATTGATATTCTATGCGCAAACTCACTTTCAGACATACTGTTACATTTGAGAAGTTGCTGAGAAATGTGGGAAGATAAGTAGATTTAGTTCTGGCCATATTTGGAAATTACCATCCTGACACAGAAATATATTTTTCTTTTTTGGAGTTATTTTGCCATTTGGCTATTCAATTTCTTGATAGTTCATCAACTTCAAATAGGGTTTTCCTTTTATCTTTTTTAAGAGATAAAATATTTACTTCAAGGACCTGTAGGCTTATTTTTATTGCTTTATGATACCATATCTGAAGGACCAATGCCATTTCTCAATTCAGATACATGAACTCGGAGTCAAATGCAAAATTTAATTTCCTTTTTAAAGGAGCTGGTGAAAACCCATTGTGAAAGGGTTATGGGAAAAAGCTTATCTCAGAATTGCAGCCAAGATTCAAGTCATTTAAGACGTGAAACATTTGGCAATAGAAAGATGGCTGTCATTAAATAGGAAACCTAGTGCATTAGTTCTGGGCTAAGATCAAAATACTTTAGATGTCATTGTTTCTTAAAGGAGCAACACAGGAAGAGAGAAGAAAGCTGAAAAAGAGTAGCTTTTCCTCAAGTGGTGGAATATGGTTCTTTTTTTCACTTAAAAAAGATAGTTACACACATTTTATAGCTGATTTAAGTACCTCAAGAAAAGGTACACTTAGCTAGTCACTGTTATTTACCTAAGTCTGTACTCTAATACATCTGAGTGAGAAATGGATAGAACTTTATTTTGTAGTCACAGAAAGAAAAGAACTGTTCTTTTCTTAGGTATCATTAGAAGACTGAGGTCCTCCACTTAATGAAATCTTTACCAAGCTTATATTATTATAATATATTCACGTTTGGAAATAAAGGCTAGAGAGGGGTTACTGAGGCCATACTGGATAGTCTTCCATAAGCCTCAGAAGATGAAACGTTTCAGAGATATGCAGAGGTCAGTGTTCAGGAGACCATAATTTTTGGAGGCTGCAAAAACCTACTCCTTTCAAGTAGTTCTTCTACCTGCTGCACCCCAGTAGTTATTAGCATTCTAGATATTTCTAACACTCTGTTTTCTTATCTTCTCTCAGTATGATGCTATTTCTTTTCGTGGTTCGAAAGAAAAAAATGACACACCCACAGATACCCCAAAACTTTCCCCCAGTGTATTATCTCATAAGCACAGCTTTGCTTTACTTATCCCACTGCCTTTAATGATGGCTGCACCTTTATATTTACTCAGACTATCTTGTTTGTTTTACTATTGGTGTGAATAAAGAGGTCGCATAGTCAATTTAGGTCATGGAGGACAACTGAGGGAAGCCCATATTCAACATGATGGGCAGCTAACAGATACGTTTACAGTACATGCTTAGTAGGCATTCATTAAACACTTGCTGGGTAGAAACTGACACAGACAAAGACCTACTGGCTTACAATAACCAGGGTGGTTTGGAAGCCAAGAGTCTCAGAAAGGCCACCTGACATTGTCAGACTTCATGACAAAGGCTTTAAGAAAATGATATTCTTTTTTGATTAGTAGCAAGTTGGATATTTTACCCTTAACTTCAAGCATAAAGAGATGGCAGCTTCAGTGCAATTTACAAAATGCCAAAAGATTTGCAAATATTTTTGCCTATTGCCTATTTGCTTTATTTTGGGAAGAGGCTGTAAATGGAGTTTCTCTCCATAGTTCCTTTCTTGCCTTATTTCTGTCTAGAGAAAGCTGGTATGAAATGGCCTGGAAACTTTAGCATTCCCTTTGTTCTTTCTTAACTCTATTATTAAAACAACATGGAAAGAGCTCTAGACTCTCTTAAATCCCCAATACTAGACTCCAATCAACCACATTTTCTCATTTGTAAAACAGAAGTAATATCATTTGCATGAAGTAGTGGTGGAGACTGTGATAATTTCCATCAAACCTTGGGTACAGGGCTTCTCAATACCAAGTGACCACAGGTGGGGATGACAATAGGGATGGTGGTGGTGGAAAGCCAAAGGTGAGAGACACTGAGGTACTCAGTAAGTATGTCTGAATAGTTTCTGTTTCATGTACATTGAAGAATAACTCTAAAGCTCATCTGGACAAGGGAAAAATCACTTAAAAGTATTCGCAAGCTATTCATGGCAATGTGTGGCATGAATGACGGCACAGATGGTAGTGACCAGTAAGGTTACACATCGACGGAAGTCAATATAATCCCCTCAAAGCAAAGCAGCACTCAGTCCTGAACACACCACGTTCCCCTTTGCTTTTTCCTTGCTAGGAGTCCAGTGTTACCAGGCAGAATGGAGTTTAAATAAACTAGTATAACAGTCACCAAGTAGTTTATTTTCCTAACCTTGGAGTATCACTTTCAAAAACCTGAGAATTTCATTCTGCATTTCACAGACACTTTTGCCTACAGTGTCATGAGTGCCAAGAAAGTTGTTGATTTAACTTTCTGTTTGTGAAAAAGAAACACCCAAGTGGGCACAAGCAAGCAGTCCCGTCAGGGAGATAAGCTTGCTTGAAACTTGCAAGTCATTGCTTCTGGGTTTGTTTTGTTTTAAAAACACAAAAGACTCTCAGCTGGTTTATTCTTATCACAGGCAGCAGTGGGCTTCCAGGCTGCTGTGCTGGATCCCTCACAAATTCATTATACTCTGTTAGCATTCTATTCAGAGGTGCTTTTTGCCAAGGATCTTCAGGCCTAGGAGGGTTCAAACCTTAGTTAACCTTTCTGGCTTAATTCCACTGAAAAAGATGCTATGGAAATTTTGATATGTCGTAAATTTCTGCGGATAGTCTCAGAACCTTCTGTAACCTCAGAACTCCTCTATCACAGCAGATTCAACTTAATTGAATTTGCCTTTGTATCCCCTTTCCCTGGCAGCAGTCATATAAAATGAGTCCACAGAAAAAGTCAGGGGGGGGGAGGTAAGAGTGGCATGTTTTTATATTTGGGTTATTTAGGGTTGATTGCCAGTCTCTGAAGGCTATGCAGTTTATGCTGTTCAATCTTCGATGCTGTCTGAACACTTGTCAGCCAACCAGCCACAAGAAGACACTAAGTTAGCCTCAATCCTTAGCCAAAGGGAAGCAGATAATTCAGTCAGTGGTGTTCACTCCTTCTGAATAAGTGTTGTGCTCACTGAGTTTTTCTGTAGCTCCCTTGTTAGGTCTTAGCAGCAAACACTTGCCAGCAATCAGTATAATCAGTGTTGGCAAAACACAGATGTTAATGCCTTTTAATCAGCTAGGCCTTTCGAGAACTTGGGCTGAAGCCTGGAATAATCCTGCTTAGCCCTCCAATGAATGAATGGTGTACAAGTTTAAGAATTTTTGTTTTAATTAATGATGCTGATAGAAACGGCATTCATGTTCACAGTGATAGAAGAAACCACAAAATCATGTGTTGTGTGGGCATGTGGGAGTGTGTCCTGACCTCCCCACATGTTTCACATTCTCAACTTGCTTATTATATTTCCTTCTAGCTTCTGTATTATTTAGCAATAAGCCTGGGGCAAGACAATGTTACCAAATGTAAGTGGAGCAAATAAATCATACCACTGTGAAAAATGAGCTATTATTATTTCCTTAGTACATGGGGGAAGTCCATACTTCCCAGACACCCTTATGTGAACTGAACTGACCAATTGTCCTTCATAACTCCAGCCATTTGGCTTTGGGCCGAGTATCACGTCTTTCTGGTCTTTTCACTACTTCCTGGTAGGAACTATGGGATCTGATGTGCTGAGATAGAAGGCAAAGATATTGCTACTGCTGACATATATAGGTCAAAATAGTTAAAGTTCAGAATCTAGACATCTAGGAAAAATGAAAAAAAAATACCATTTAGCCCTTTGACTCTGGAAAAATAATGTGTTTACTGATTAAAGTGAATAATAAAAAGAATTTATAAATGTAAACAAGATTGCATTTTAAGAACAATACTTAGCATAAAAAATCTTTAACTGGTATATTTGAAAGTTTAGAACCTCTCCAAGGAAATAATAGTGAACACATTAAAATCCTTTCTATGGAGAAGTGACAATGATAATGATAAGTCTATTTCATCGGGATATTTCTGTCTAGTTTTTGCTTAGCTGACATAACCCCCAACCCCCAACGCACACCTCTTCAGCCTCTCTGCATATCACCTCTGTCTGCTAGGCTGTCTTGCTGGCCCTACTATTCATACTTCTAACTTTAACATGCAACTTTAATGGTAACATAATATGATGCATTTCTGTTTCTCTTGGCATTTTTCTCCTTAGTAGAGATTCAATGTTTTGTCTCTTGTTCAGGATCAGTTATTTTTTGAAAGTGTTCACCTGAAACTGACCATTTAGTTTCCCAGGTAATGTCAGTTCCTTTATTGTATCAAATGGCATATATTTTGTAAACATATACTTATATATATATATCTTTATATTTAAGGTGTCAATTTGAAACTGACCACTTAGTTTTCCAAGTAATATCAATTCGTGGTATTGGGACTTTAACAAATGATATACATTATGTAACACACATATTTAGCAATACATTTTTATATTTATCACCTATAAATTATATATACATATATAATTTACCTATTTACTCTAAGAGACTAATATCTTGAACTTGGATTCAGAGGGCTTGAGTTTATCTCTTGGTTCTCTTAATTTCGTGGTGTCTGGAGTTTACCACCTGGAGCTTCAAGGAGATCTCATCAATAAAAGAAGATAACATCAGAAACAACATTCCATAGAGCAAAAATAAAGTGAGAAAATCTCACATAAAGGATTTAGTGCAAGATTTAGCAAACTCCATGAATGGTAGACATTATATCTAGTAAGAGTAATTCTAGACAATTATTAATAAAAGCCTAGCTTCTTTTCTACCTCAATCAATGTGACCCCCCTTCTTTTAACTTTAAACCAGGTTGGGGTTCACCCTATATAGAGACACTCCAGAATGTCTGTTCTGAGTCATGGAGAGTGGATGGCTAATGTGTCACAGATATTTCTAACACCCCTGATAGACTGTTTCTGAGAAAGTTAGAAACTTAAAAGCAAATTACCCAGTTAAAGAATCTGAGAACTAACAGTATCTAGAGTGTTCATATAAAAAAATATAAAATTCTAGAAAATATTTTGCTAAAAATTTGGACAAGTACCTTTCATAATTATTCATAATAAATATGAAATTGATGGCATAATAAATACATTTATAGAACAAGCTATAAGTAAGGTTATATTATAAATTAGAAATTAGTGATTTTCCTAATAATTAATATAACTGACTGAATGATAATAAGAGAAAATAGACAATGTTTTTGTCTTTTTATTACTGAATTATAATAGGCAAAGCTATAAAAACATTACACATAGACATTAGAAGTGTCACCCAATATCTCTTAATAATAATTTTTATTTGATGAAGCTGGACTTTCTATTAAAATAGAATAGGTAGAATGTTTATACTATTAATTTACATTAATAAGGCTGATATATTCATGCATCACAGGCTTTCGCCCACTGATTTTACATGAGTGAGACTTATGAGAAGCAGTTGCTATGTGTTCTTTGTGGGTGTCAGATTTCTGTGACCGTGAAGGAACTTGTTGAGTGAAAATATGCAGGGATGAAAACGGACATTGTCATCTCTTTTCATAGAGTTGTACCCTGGAGTTCAAACAAAACCAAAGATCAGGGTATATAGGTTACTTTGATGATTTTACTGGAACACTGGACCTTAGAGGGTTTGTCTTCTTGTAGGAGCACACAAAGCAAACTGTACAGGACACATCCATATAGGTAGCTACAAGTCAACGGCAAAATATAAGGAAACAAACTCACATAAAATTATCAAGGTCTCATGGTGAGCTGTGCCAGTGTAAACTACTAGAACCCAGAGCACGTGACACCAGGCTCTCAGGCACTGTATTTGTATCTTCAAGTAAAACCAGTTCTAGAACTATTATCAATAGCTGGGACAGTGCAGTCTTATCATCAAACAACACAGGAAATTGGAGAATGACTAAATACATATAGATGTCCTTGGTCTTAGTCTCACTATGTCTTTTAATAGTTGTGTGATTGTGGCTAAATATTTTGCATTCTTTCCTATCCCAGTGTATTGATTTGAGAAACCAGTGGATGGACCTAGATTATTTTTAAGGCTCTATAAATGAAGTAAGAGTTTTCTGTCTTGTCTGCCCAATCCCAAACAAACACACAAAATTTATATTAATTATAAAATGTTCTACCAGTAGCTCAGGCTTATTACTAACGAGCTTTACATTTAGATTAACTTATTTCTATTCATCTGTGTATTGCCACATGGTCTGTGGCTTTACATGTAGGTCCTCTACATCTTGCATCTTGGGCAGCTCCACTCATCCCCTCCAACTCTGCCCCTTTTCATCCAAATCCTTAGTTTGATTGTTCCACCTAAACTTATCTTGTCATTATTAACCAATGAGCATAATACATATTCATAGCATACAGAAGGATCATCCCATAGCAAGCACACACACACACACACACACACACACACACACACACACACACACACACACATACACCGCTTTAACTCTATAAGTAAGATTTGCTCATTCTGACAGGCAATCTCAACTTTCTCTGGGTTGGCTTCTGTCTTTTCCTTTCTCACTCTTCTGTAAGACAGATACCTAAACTTTCACTAGTAAAGAGTTCAAAAATATGATGTTTTCTGTTATTTTGTGCAAATCTGTTTTTATTTAGAGTACCCCTCAAATCAAACAGTTGATAATGTATCTATATTTTTTCAAGCTGTAGTTTTGTAAGAATTTTTTTTTTTTTTACTACTCAAGATACACAGAAGTAGGACACAAAAATGTTCAGCCAAATTGTCAGAAGATTTTCACTGAATTGATACTTTTCTGGTTTTTTTAAAAAAAATCTTAAATTACCCTTCTGCAAAAATGCAATTTACGGCAAATGTCATATCCAGACAAGGTAAATTTAATCATTTTCCTTCTGGATGAAAGACATTGATACTTTTTTTTTTATTAACTTTCTGGTGAAGTCTTCAATAGAAGTGGTTATCCTGCTTAATAGGCTATGTTTCTCAAATGATACTGTCAGTAAGGACAGTATAATAAAAAATATATCCATCAAGATAAGTATTTCTAGTGAATAGTTGGTCCTTCTGTCTGGTGTGGTATAGCAAAGCTGTGTCAAATGAAGACCCCAAAGACCCCTCTCCTCACCCTCAGAGGAAGTCTTTGTTCCTATTCACAGAGCCTAGAAAGAGAATGTGGATGTTTACAGATTCTGATATGGACAAAAACTAGTAATACCTAAAATTCAAATGCACTTAATTCCCATATTTTTAAAATGCCCTATCACTCAGAATGCATGGAAGGCAATATGACCTGAGGTTAGCTAAGAATCAAAAGTTGAGATAAGCGTATGTGTGTTCAAGACACAGTTCTACAATTCTCTGTACCAGGGACATGTGACAGTCCTTATTTCTGTCACATAGAGATGATACTGGAATCTACCAGCCTGATTAATTGTGGCTTCTGTGTGTGGAGGTGTTGTATGAACTAATACACATAAAACAATTTACAGTAGTTCTTGGCACATAGCAACTACTCAGGAATTGCTATACATTATTACATGTGTTATAATTACCCCCCAAAAAATGCATAAGGGAAGAATAATGTGGGTTATCCTTCTGTACACAGTGCATTATCATTAGATAATAAAGGAAGTGTTTTAGCCTATGGCAAGGCATCTTAGAAGCAGGTGGGAAACCTGAGTCTAGATAAAGGAGGAGGGTGGAGTCAGATAGAAAAAGGATCCAACCACCCAAGAATCAATATGTAAAAGAAACACAGGTAAGACACAAGACACAAGACACATGACAAGACAGAATAATGGAAATGGGTTGAGTTAAGATGCAATATGCCTGAGCCATAGGCTAAGCAGCATGTAATCAATGTAAGCCTTTGTGTGATTATCCAGGGTTAAGTGGCAGTGAGGCTATGAGCATGTCTGAACCTCAGGAAGCTATACTGGAAACTTCATTCTACGGAATAATGACCTTATCTTTCTGTTAAAGTAAATTATTTCTCTCCCCCTTTTGGTGTTGAATTGAACGTTTGTCAAGGGTAAAAAACAAGAACTAATTTTGGTAAATAGTAAGACAGTGTTTTAAAGACTTCCCTGGTTGTCACTTTTGTCCTGTGGGCTTAAGGTTCCTTTTGAAAAAAAAGAAAAAAAAAAAGCACAGAACAGATATTGTGATGCTGAGCTAATGGTGACCCAGAACACCAAAGCCTCAACTGGTGGTTCCAAAGATTTTCCTCAGCAATCCGAGAGTGCCAAGAAAGACAGGGCCAAGACAGGGAGTTATGGTTCTCTGAAAACCCAGAAGGAGCAGTTCCCAGTCTGCACTTGACATGTCTGAGGGCTTAGAAGACTGTTTTGTGGTACAGCTGAATCCCCAGTGTGCTGTGTTCCCAGGGAAGAAAACCAATAACAACAGATCGCACAGCTCTACCATTTGCTAAATGGGCCTTCTTGCAAGTGGGGCTCTGGGAGGAATCTCACAATTTCCTGCCACTTTGTCTCTAACGGTAAGCGTAAGCGAGGAAAGCTGTTCCCATTCTGGCTTTTGTTGGTGCACAGACGGGGGGGCTGTGCATATGTTTTCCGTTTCTGCTGCCATTCCAGAGCTTGCTTCTAGGCAGTGCAGCTGCATGCTGTCCTCAGACTTCAGATAAAATTTAAATTGAACTTCTGAGTGTTACCTGTCTGAGGGTCTGTCATGAAACGTTTTTCACTTATCCTTCATTGCCGAAGAGGACAGAATGTAGAGGTGGGGCATCTGCACCGACCGGATGGTGTATCTCAGAGAACAACACTCCTATACTTCATACTTCCATACCTCAAATCCAGCGCTGCAAATTGTTGTCCAAATTTACTAACAGCATTTTTCTCTCCAGTAGACTTTCATGTAACTAGGATGAATAATAGTTAATAATTCTTTAGGGACCAGATGGCAGTTTCTGGCAGAATTTTGCAGTCAAGTCTTTGAAATATTCTGTCTGATGAATATTGGTGTTCTAGTGACCTAGCCACATTTTTGAAGTCCAAAATAGCCTAGGCTTCATCTTCCAAATTGCAGTAATTTATATTCAATAATTCCTTTCCTCTCACTAGTTCATCTTTGATGTTAGTTTCAATATTTTTAGGTCTCATTCATCATTAGAATAGATCCCTGTGGCTTGTCAGCTTCCCCAACAGGGAACTGCCTGGAGACAGCAAGACTTGCCTTAATAATTATCTTGGCTTTGGAAGTGAAATATCATGGGTTAGGTATCCTTACATTCTGAGCATCCTATGTTCACTCTTCTCTAATTCATTAAACAGTGCCTGGGCATTAAAGTAATCAGGACTGTAATGCATTAATAACTGAGATTTAGGGGAATTATTATTCCATATCACTAAAATAGCTGTTAAGTAGTGCAAAAGTGATCCTCAGTATGAATTTCTTCTTGTATTAGGTGATAAAAATTTTAGTCAGAAGAACTTTTTAAATGATAGCAGTGATTTTTAACTTTTTTGATTTAAAATTATCTATCTATCTATCTACCTACCAATCATCTATCTACTTACTTTCTAACTTTTCCATATATACAATATACAAGGGTTTTATAGATGACAGAGAGAGAGAGAGAGAGAGAGTTGTTTTTATGAGATAAGGAGTATTAGACGAAAATACTTATTAGGTAAGTAAGAACACATAACTGTTCCAATAAATTCAGTGAACGTATCATAGAGGAAATGGTGATAGAAAGGGTATAACTACATATGTGTCACAAATCTAATTAATGATCTAAAGCTAATCCTAATTATTGATAAGTTCCATATGATGAATATGTGTTTTTCTCTCCTGTTTTACCACCATATATACCATTAAATAGTCCTTGCTTCTTATACATACTCAATAATGCTTGTTCGGGGAAGAAAGATTGGGGGATGTTGGTCAGGCACACTATAAAGGTGTTGAGAATGACATGAGCACTGAGATTGGAAAAATGTAGGCTGTGTTCAAAAATCAAATTGCCAGTAGGCAATGGAGCTGAGGAAAGACAGGTACTTCCTAAATAGATTGCAAAATAAGTTAAATCTTCCTTCTGATTTCAGAAGCTCAGGGTGTGGAAGCATGACAACTCTGTGGTTTCTCCGGGACTATGGTATGTACATACTTCATGGATGAGACTCCATTAACACTGCAAAACATTGCAAAGATGTAGACCTCTCTGAGTGAGTTTAGTTCCGCCTCATTTATTCATTAACCTTTATCTAAGTTTAATATTTCTAAAAATGCACAAGTAGCTGAGTTTCTGCTCATTTTATTATGGTGTAAAGAACAGTGTCATTTTGAACACTGGTACTACATTAAACATTGAAATGCAGAGAGTGTTTGCGTCATAGCCAAAGCTGATGACTATTTTTCAGTTTCTTTGACAACATGTGGTCCTTAATGTGCTGTGATAAAAACATGTGGCTCTATAGTTCGGTGCTGTTTCTTCTTATTAAAGAGGTCATAGTGTTTGAATATGTCTCCAACTCTGTGACATGTCTCCTCCCCACCCTTTAGTCCTGCTTTGTCTTCTGCTACATAGACAAATGCTGCTCCAGAAATGATGGAATGCCTTTCTCTTCTATCTTCCTGGGCCTCAATACCTTCCTGATTGCTAGTCATTTCCCAGGAATACTTGTTCTCTCTTTGCATACCTGGGATTCTTCAGCATAGATTCAAAAATTAGGCAGAAACATTCCTGACTTTCTTGGGATGAATTAAAGACTTAGTCTTTGGGGATTATAATTCTAAGTCTTCATGGCAATTTTAAAAGCTCATTAAGTCAGTGAAATGGCAGCAGAATGTTTAATGTCTTCTAGAACACTACACTTAATACACAAATGATTTCAAACTCAGGGTAGCTTGCTGTTCATTGTAAATTGCCTTGCCTTTATATTTCAACATTTCACAAAGTTAGCTTACATTTTTCACATTTCTAGGGTAAAGATCCTCTATGGCTACCCTTGACCTTGAACAGTAGGTCTGAAGGCATAGGAACTCATTAATTTTATAATCCATGCTAGCAATCTCTACAATTTCACATCTTAAGCTGATTGGAAATTTTCTAATGTACTGAAGAACATCAGAGTTTTGAATTCACTTATTTAAATAAACTTTTGGTTTTGTTTCATTCTTCATTGTAATATATGTTGTTCAATATTAAAACTAACAAGATCTGAAAAAAATGTCTGACAGCTTTGAATAGTCAAGTGTTCAGAATTTGCCTTTCCAGCAGGCATGATGTGTTTATTTCTACCAAACATTCTTTTCATTTTAGAAATTTCATAATCATGTCCAAAATTTGACCACCTTGTCTGCTTTAAGCCCAGTTTTTTTTTTTAAACATGATTCCTGTTGACTGCTTATAGAACCTTTATTCATTATTCAGATTACAAATTTTGTCAATGAAGTTTCATACATGTTCATGGTGCATTTTGATCAGTATTTTATCACATTTGCTCTCACTTCCTTCCCATTTCTATCAAACTTACTTCCCCTCTAGCCGTTCCTTTCATTACATTTCGTCTGGTTTTGTCACCTATTTAGTTTAACCAGGAGTTATCTTGTACCAGGACTTTTTTCTCTTGGACTATTAATCATCAAATCAGGACACAGAGACGTACAATTTAGTTTTGAGTGCTCAGCCTAGCTTAGGTTTATTTCTGTCTAGATTTTCAACTTAAATTAACCTGTTTCTCTTTATCTACCTTTTGCCTTGGGCCTTTTACTTTTCTCTCCTTCTATATATCTTTTTATTTTATTTTATTTTATTTTTATTTATTATAAATAAAGTCATATTTTCTGTCCGTGTATAATCCTTGTTCAAGCTCCCTTCCCCCTCCCACCCCTTCCAGTCACTCTCTCTTCTCCACATCACTTTATCTCCTCCCCAGCAAGGGCAGGAGGTCCTAAGGTCCCAATGTGACTCAGTTCAGCATCCACTCCTGGCAGATCCGCTTTCCTCACCCCAACATCAAGACTGGGTCAGGTGTTCCTCTGGAGGGAGTGGGATCCACAGTGTCAGTCCAAGGTGCTTCAGATCCCAAGCTGTTCAGTGTTTGTGGTTTGCAGCTTGGACATGCTTTGCTTTTTGGATGTTTTTGTTTGTTTGTTTAGAGTCCATCTTACTTGTACTGCTTCTCATGTCTGCTGCCTGGCTTCTTGTTCCTGGCCTTTCCCTCCATTGCTTTTTTCTCATTCCTCTTTCTCTCTATCCTATATTTCTCATCCTATTTTCGTTCTCTCTGTCAGATAGCCATGTCTATCCTTATTCCTGTCTAGCTATTGGCTGCTCAGCTTTTTAAAGACTAGTCAGGTACCTTGGGCAGGCAAGATGATACAAATGCAACACATCTTTACATAATTAAACAAATGCAACATAAAAGTAACACATCTTTACACAGTTAAAGCAATATTCTGCAGCATAAGCAAATGTAATACATCTTTGCTTAGCTAAAATGATATTTCACAACTGTATGTGTAAATATTGGTGTTCTAGTAACCTAACCATACTTTTGAGGTTCAAAATAGCATAGGTTTTATCCTTCAAAATGCAGTGATTAATATCCATTAAATCCTTTACTCTCACTTTAGTTTCAATATTTTTAGGGTTTTTTTTTTTTCATCATTAGATTGGAAACTACCCAGTGAAGCCCAGTAGGTCACTAGTGGATTCACTGGCAATGTACTTCTCCCTGAATTCATCAGTTGCAGATAGTTCGGCAATAGGTGATAAGGCCCACTGAGATGCTTCTTCATTCACTCCTGGCTGTTGGTGTCTATCCTTATGCAGCCCCAATGAAGTCATCTGCAGTAGTATAGGATTCACAATAGTAAAGACTTGTCTTATCCAGAAATGGTGTTTCTCAGCTCTTCTTCCTGACTTTGGGCTCTTACTTTCTGAGTGCCTCCTGCAGTGTTCCCTGAGCCCTTAAGAGAATGCTATAAATGTGTTTTTAGGACTGAGCTCCCATCTGTCACCAATTCTCAGTTCTGTGTACATTAACCACTGGCAAATGGGAAGAGAGGCATATGTTGCCCTCAGGTTGGTCTCCTAGTTCATAGAATTCATAGCTGTCAAAGACCATTGAAGTCTTTTCTCCTCTTCCAGCCTACCTATGCTTCTGGGACTATGAAAACTAGACAGCTGCAATTTATTCTTTTTGAATATGCCAAAGGTAACAGAAAACTAAACTTATAGTTGTGTTTTCACATTCATTCTCTAACACTTCCTTTTTCATATTATCTTCTTGAGAAGAAAAGTGAGGGACCTCTACTACTTCACAAGAATCCAGGAGAAGCTGCAATGCTCAGGTAATTTTCTTTTTCTGTAGAACTTCCCCTTAATTCTGAAATTTTGTTCACTAAGGAAAAAATGACTGGGATTGCCGTTGTCCTTCAAAATGTAACCACAAAACATGAGAAGAGCAGACTTGTTGAATTTTAAAGGGCAGGATAGATTAAAATGCCATTTTGTGTTTGTTAGGAAATCTGAGGGCTTCAGAGGTTAAGGTCTAATGTAGGATCATATATCTGTCACCTCAGAAACTCTAAACTTTTTAGAGGCCAGTGAATTGTCCTGACTAAAACAGCTAGGATCAGAATCTATTTACTTATGGCCTCGTAAGAACATTGGTATGTGTGTTTGCCTTGGGGCAAAGATGCACATATTGGTTACACTTGCATGTCTGTCTAAACATTCCCATACATGTGGATGTGAATTATAAATAACATTGATTATGAGATATAAGTGGAATGAGCTTCATATTTCAGTGTCTTATGTATAATGCCCAGATCCCATTTAAGCTCTGCTTTTAGCTAAAGTGCTTGTAGCATAACACATGGTTATGGAGTACCAAAAATGGAAAGAAACTGAAGAAGCAGCTTTATAACCATCCCTTCATTTTTGTATGATACTGGTATTCTGTTGGTTATGCTTGTTTGTTTGTTTTCTTTCTGTCTTTTTTGGTCAACTTGACACAATCTAGACTCATTTGGGAAGAGAAACCCTCAACTGAGAAAAATGCTTCTGTGTCATTGGCTTATAGGCAAGTTTGTTAGGCATTTTCTTGATTAATGATTGATGTGGGAGAGACCCCAGCCCATTATAGAAAGTGCCAGCCAGGGGCAGCTTATCCTGGTTTGTATAGAAAGCAAGCTGAACAAGCCACTAGGAGTAAGACAGTAAACAGCATTCTTCCATGGCATCTGCTTCAGTTCCTGCATCAGGTTCCTGCCTTGAGTTCTTGCCCTGACATTCTTCAATGAGAGACTGTAATGTAGAAGTGTAACCTGAATTAGATTATTTTCTCTCAGTGTTGCAATAAAAATCAAACTAAAACATTTGGCCTTAACAGCAAAAAATCTAAAAGTAGACTATTTACTCATTAAATGAAAACTTTTGTTTTTCAAAATGGAGACTCAAAAATTAAATTGTAACAAACATACAACATATATCCATAGTGAAAGAGAAAACTAAAACTGATACTTCTACGCACTCTACCCACACATAATGACTTATGCATGTAAAAAATATTTAGTTTTAGGGGTAGACTAATGGCTCAGCTATTAAGATCACCGTGGTTTTGGTAGAGGACTCAGGTTTGATTCCCAGCATCTACATGGAGTCTCACTACCATCTATGACTCCAGCTTCAGAGTTTTTAATTTCTTAACCAAAAACTAAGTGGCATTTAAAACCATCCTGCCCTTTAAAATTCAACAAGTCTGTTCTTCTCATGCTTTGTGTTTACATTTTTAAGTACAAAGACAATTCCAATTATTTTCTCTGTAGTAAATGGAGTTTCAAAATGCTGTCTTCAGTGGCCACTGTGTACATGTGGTATATATACATATATATATATATATGCAGGAAAATGTTTAATAAAATATCAATAAATATAAAAATAAATATATATTTAAAATATATGTTCATTTTTAATGTATATATGTATATATACATACATACTGTGTGCATGTAGTATGTATATAATATATACATGCAGGCAAAGGTTCACATAAAATATAAATAAATATATCTTTAAAATATGCATTAATTTTTAGTCATGGCAAATTTTCAGAAACAAGCAAAAAGTAAATAATAATAGTCACCTCTATATAGAGCAGTTGGAATTATGGAATAAGGAGGAACCACATTTCTTTAAAATCTATCTGTCTGTCTGTCTATCTATTATCTATTGATCTATCTATGTATCATCTATCTATCTTACATCTGACTGATTTCCTTTCTCTTCTCTCCTTCTAGTCCTGCCCACACCCTCACTATCTCCCTCCCACCCTTATCCCCCATCACCCCCCCCCACTTCCAGTCCTTGCCTCCTTCTTCTTTTCTGTTTAGGAAAGGGCAGGTCTTCCATGAGTATCAATGAAAAACAGCATATCAATTTGCAGTAAAACTAAACACCTCCTCATGTATTAAGGCTGGGCAAGGCAACTCAGTATGAGAAATAGGATCCCACAAGCCAGCAAAAGAGTTAGAGGCAGCCCTTGCTCCCATTACTAGGAGTCCCACAAGAAGACTAAGACACACAACTATAACATATATGCAGAGGGCCTAGGTCAGTCCCATGCCCCTGTGAGCCCAGGTTAGTTTATTCTGTGAGTTTTCTTGTAGTATCCTTGACCCTTCTGCCTCCTACAATTCTTTCTAAAACTTTCCTACAAGATTCCCCTAACTCTGCTTTATGCTTGCCTGTGGTCTCCATCTATTTCCATCAGTTGCTGGATAAAACCTCTCTGATGAAAATTGGGCTAGACACCAATCTGATCACAGGAGATGATTAAATGATTCAGGCTATATGCCTGCTATTGCTAGGAGTCTTAGCTGGGGTCACCCTTGTAGATTTGCTGAGAGAGTCCCTTGTACTAGGTTTTTGTCTGGCTCTGAAATTCACTATAAAAATATAATATCTTGGGGCAAGAGAGATGTCTTCACAGTTAAGAACACTTGCTGCTTCTTGCAGAGGACCTGGGTTCAATTTCCAGAACCCAAATGGTACTTACAGAATTTCTAGGGGATCTGGTACCCTCTTCTGGCTTACTCAAGCACCAGGAACGCACATGGTGCACATACATACATGATCTTTAAAAAATGAGATCTCTATAATATTTCAGTATTTTAACAAAAAATTTTATATTTTAAAAATTTAGTCACAAATCTTATTATTTTTTAATTTAAAAGTATCTATTTATCTTCATCATTATTTATTTATGTATTGCTTTTTATATGTCTGAGTATTTTTTTTTTGGACATACGTCTGTGCATCAATATACTTGCCTGATTCCTGCAGAAGGTAGAAGAGGGTGTCAAATTTTCTGGAACTAGAGTTACAGATGTTTGGTTGTGAGTTACCTACGTATTCAGGGAATTGAGTCTATGTGTAACCTCTGAGTCATTGCTCAAGCCCCAGGTTCCTTATAATTCTTTAAATATTGCTAAAGGTCTAACCTGGTTACTTTGATTATAAATTAGGATTATGAAAGCTCAAGGTCCATGGCCTCAGTCTCTTAGTTTGGCTATTTTGATTTTGATTTCAATTTCCTGTTTATTTAAAGGGTTGTTTGAAAATATTATAATTCTTGGTGTGTTGGCCTTAACTTTTTGGTGTCATGACATTGTGGTTACAAAATATCATCTATGATATTTTAACAGCTGTTAGCTGTTTTTTATTATCTACAGTGGCTGCCCCTTAAGCAATAGCTACCCTAATAAGTGATTGCAATTCTGCTGCTACCAACAGCAATTCAGCTGGAAGGGCCGAAGTCTGAGAAGATTCTGTTCCCTTATGAATCAACTCTTTGAAAGCTACTAAGGGAAATTTTATATAAGTCTAAAGGACTCACAGTTCAAGGTTTGAGGTGGAATTCCACTTGCTTAGAGAGGCTGCATAGCAAATAGCTAAGCTTCTCCCTTTGCTGCCATCTTCCAAAAAACCCACTGTTCTCTTAACCCTCACTCAAAAGACATTTGCTACACTTGGTTCCTGTCAGCTACTTGCTCACTCAGCCTCCTGTTCCCAGGTTAATTTTATTTAATCAAACAAATATAACTCATTTTTGCATCAATAATCAAGTGTTTCAGAACATAAACAAAAGGAAAATAATATGCTACCACAATTCTACAAATTCTGAGATTTTTTCTGATGGCTATTATGCTGCAATGTCACCAATTTCCCATGTATTTTTATAAGTTACTTCATTTGATTTTATGTTTTCTATATATTTTGTAGTATACTAGTTGGTTCTTTTTTTAAGATTTATTTATTTATTATGTACACAGTCTACAGAAGAGAGTACCAGATGTCATTATAGATGGTTGTGAGCCACCATGTGATTGCTGGGAATTGAACTGAGGACCTCAGGAAGAACAATCAGTGCCCCCAACCTCTGAGCCATCTGTCTAGCCCACTAGTTGGTTCTTTTTTTTTTTTGTAATATAAGTATGCTTTTCTTTTTTTTCCCTTCTTTATTTTGTATTTATCAAAAAAAACCAGTAAAAAGAATTTAAAATGCAGAAGAGTTAACAATAACTATACAGAGGATAAGAATCATAAGCATGGCTTATCAAGGGTGGAAATACAAATAAGATTGCTATACATATATTTTCTTTGTGTTCAGTTTTCCCTCTGAATTTTTTTTCCATCCCTGTATATCCTTATTCAAGGTCTCTTCCCCCTCCCAACACATCTGATCATTTTTCTTCTCTGCAACTCCCCATCCCCTCCCTGGGCAGGGAGCAGACAATCCTATGGTCCCACTGACCCAATAATGCTTAGATCAGTCTCCACTTCTGGCCAAATCCAGTTCTGTCCCCCCTCCCTCAAGAGTGAGTCAGGTGTTCCTATAGTTGGAGTGGGGTTTGAAGGGTCAGTCCAGGGTGTTTCTGATCCCAAGCTGTTCGGTGGTTGTGGTTTGCCGCTTGGGCATGTTTGGCTTTTTTTCTTATTTGTTTGTTTAGAGACCACTAGTGAGTGAGTACATCCCCTGCTTATCTCTCTGAGTTTGTGATACTTCGCTCAGGAGGATATTCTCCAAATCCATCCATTTGCCTGTGAATTTTAGGATATCATTTTTTTCTTACTGCTGAGTAGTATTCCATTGTGTAGATGTACCACAGTTTGTTAATCCATTCTTCAGTTGAGGG